>JADPUM010001992.1:0-11000 GCA_016618105.1 Dendrobium huoshanense
TTTATATACTTCTCCTAATTAGTTCTTTATATTCCAACACCATAAAAAGTAAATACTTACATCTTTAGTCATGATCCATGGTAAAAAAAAACCCGTTTTTATGAACACCTTATTGCTCTTCTAGCTCAATAGCCTTGGTATTCTATTACCAAGGAACTCAAGACATATCCTCACAATATTTGGAATCTCTTTATAAACCTAGTACTATAGTGATATTTCATATCTATTTATAAAGTATTGGGATGGGGCATTCTTAATACATATTCCTTATAGTACGTCATGCCCTTCTTTAACCCTTATTATATCCTCAACATGATTTTTTACCCTAAGTGTATCTAAAAAATGCATCATGATCTTCAACCATGACAACTATTTCAGTGAAAGTTGAATTGAGCTTGTCATGATTAATATGAGGACATCTTCAAAAAAAAAAAAAAAAAAAAAAAAAAAAAACATAGCCTAATACTCCATACTTCAACTTTGTCAATGTAGTGTATGAAAATTTGTTTAAGGACCATGTTCTTAACACTCATTAGCTCTCAAACAACATGTTACCTCTTGGCATCTTTTCAAACTTGATATCAGTTGGGAGCTGTTGAAATTTCAACCTAATCACTAAAGCAAATGTTCTGGTTCCGAAGATTGTGTTCTTTCCTCCAATATTGAGCACAAATGAGTTCTTACCATTCATTTTATTATCAACCATCATCAATAATAATTAATGGTGCCAGATAATGCATTTCCAAAGCTATGAAGAAGCATTGAGACCTAAGTCTAGTATCTATGAACTTATAGGATTAGCTCATACATCCACATACATTATAGAACAACTAAAATGTGTAAATTATAAAATATCTTCAAACTTATTTAATAATATTCGAATCAACTTCAATGCATTTTAGTCTTATTTGAACTTATTCAAATCTTATTAAAACTATAGATCTAAATTATGTTTGACCCTTGATCAATCATCTTCGAAGAGGATCTAACATACTTTCGATCAATAGTTCGAATATTTTTAAACAAGTTTAAAATGTGCTCATTCACTCATATTTTGTTGAGATGGTTCAGTGGTGATTTAATCACTATTCTAACAACAAACATAGTTGAAAGATTGCTCTAAAATGATAACTAGCATGTACATTAAAGTCTAACAATCAAAGGGTTTAGGTTTTAAAATGTGGACCTTCTTTTAAACCCTTATATATATACATCAAAAATAATAATTTCTTATAATTATTAGTATTATGCCAATTAGGTTTTAGAAGTTGAAGGTGTAGAATTTAAAGTCAATGGTTCATTAATAATTTTGGAAATGGCATAGATCAATTAAATTATTTTTGAAATGGCATAGATCAATTAAATTATTTTAAAATTAAAAAAAAAATGTTCTTTAAAAGCTTTTCAATTTATTCCTACGGCTAAAAATTGAATCTTGATTGGGATTTGCTTGTTGGTACTGATGTAGCAAAAATATAAAATAAAATTTCTCAGTAGAGCATATAATATATATGAATTTTTAGTTTTGAAAATATTAAGTAGCATTAAATTATTAATATATATTTATTATATATAAAGATATGCTTAAAATTTAGGCAAGGCATGTGCCCATGAAATTCCCTTAAATGCTTAAAAGTCTAATGTTGAAATTTTTGTTTTTGAAAAACCAGGCCTTTTCAGTTTACTTTATTTTTTTTATTATATTTACATATATACCACACAAGATATTATATTTTAACCTATAACTTTGGGGAGCAATTATTATATGCGGACACCGGACGAGGGAACCATCCGGTTAAGCGCTAGGTACCCAGCGGTATTGAGGGGTACCGAGCGCATGTACCGAGCAGGGTACTCATCAATTGTGTGACGTGATTCATTTTTATTGGTCTCCGGACTCTTCGGACTTCGCACAGAATAATAACTCTAGTTTGGGATGCCATTTCACTACTTTCTAAAACTATTTTTTAATACAAATTTCTTAAACTAAAAATTTTGTGCTACAAAACTGCTTAAAAAAACAGTAAGAAAGTTGTGATAAACGAAACCTTAGAATCATTGTGGGGCGGGGGAATTGCATAACTCATGCAATTTTTTTTTTTCGAGAATTTTATACTATTAAGTCAAATTCATATATATATATATATATATATATATATATATATATATATATATATATATATATATATATATATATAAGTTATAAATTTAAAATCTCTATGTTTGATAATTAAAAATCCTAATCAGCCGATAAAGATGAGTTGCTTAACTCATATATTAATTAAAAACAGAATAAAATACGCAGTGTACTTTTAAAGCTGCAAAAAGGATTCCCAAAAAATAAAAAAGATACAAAAAGGGTGTAAAACTCCTGAACTTTACCTTTAAAAACGGCTCTGCTAGGGTTTCCTTTTTCCCTCTTTTCTCCTGCTGAGCTTCTCTTCCTCCGCCGCCCCTCCGGCTAGGCCGGAGGCTCCTCTGCATGGAGTCTTCTCTCCTTCCCTCTGGTTTCCCTCCTCTTTCTACCACTGCTGCTGCTGCTCCGGTCTCCTTGCGCAACTGGAGTCAAATTTTTGCTCCCGAATCTTCCTCGGCTCCAAAAGTCTTCAACTTTTCGCATCATCCTTCTTAACCGGACATCATTCCTTTTTCGAGTGAGAAGCTAGCTAAGGGGGGTGATGAATGGAACCTTTGTCTTGTCGGCTACTCCATTGGCCGTAGACCTTATTATGAAGCTTTGTTGGGAGCTTTCAACAAAACCTGGTCTCTCAAAGGTTCGCTTCAACTTCTTTCTCTTAGCGATGGTTTTTTCCTTCTGCGATTTTCCTGTGCAGAAGATTATGATATGGCTTGGTCAAAAGGTGTGTGGTTCTTGCTCGGTAAGCCCTTTGTCCTTCAGAAATGGCACCCAAAGTTCAAGCCAAAAAGGGAAAATTTCTCATCTGTTCCAATATGGGTTAAAATCCATGATCTTCCGTTGGCCTGTTGGAACTCTGAGGGCATTTCACGTATAGCTAGTAAAATCGGCGTTCCACTGGCTGCTGATTCTCTTACGGAGCAAAAAACTCGCCTAACTTTCGCCCGGATCTGTGTTCTGGTTGACTGTAATGCAACGTACCCTAAACAAATAAAGGTTTCTTTGGATGGAGATGTGGTTGATCTGAAGGTTCAGTATGAATGGAGGCCTGTTCCCTGTGAGCACTGTAAGTCACTTGTTCACTATTCTTCCTCTTGCCCCCTGAATCCTAAACCTGTTGAGAATTTACAAGGGAATACTTATCCTAATAATCGTGGAAGAAGCCAGAGTAAGAAACCTGCTTACCGCTTCCCTTCTAAACCTCCCCCCTCCAACAGACCTCCTCGTTCGGAATCAAGACCAAAAGATGTGCCTGTATCTTTCTTGGCTGGGCCTTCCTCTCTCCCACCCACTAATCTTCCAACCAATAGCATTGGGCTTCCTCTTCATTACCAAACTCATTCTCCTCCACCTTCGCCCAGCAAAGTTACTATGCAACCTAGTCAGCAGGTTTTTGAAAATCCGGTAGATAATCACCCCATTCAACCTGGCTCTGGTAATGTGGAACCCGAGAATGTGAATGCTGCTGCTAATATTCCTAATCTCAATATTCCTACTGAAGAATTCTCTGATTCTTCATCTTCCATGTTGAACAAATCTCATGCTTCAATTACAGTCATCACCTCACCTAATTTGAAGTGTTGAACTCTTAATCTGATGTGGATCATCAGGACATTTTGGAAAATAGTCATGACACTGCTGGTAATTCTCAAAAACAGCCGGGGAAAAACAAGAAGCAACAATTTGTTGAAGTATCCAAAAAATCTGCCAAGGGAAGGCAGAGTAAAAAATCCCAAACTCAAGCTTCTTTCTAATGTTTCTTCCAAATATCGGTGTTTGGAATGTTAGAGGTTTTAATAAGCCTGAAAAAGTTCTAAGCTGTAAGCGGCTTATTTCTTCTTTTAAGCTTGATATGCTCTGCCTTCTTGAAACCCGTGTTCATGGATCTTCCTTTCTAGATCCTTTTTTTGGTGTTTCTCACTCTCTTTTCTCGAATGAAGCGAGTCACAATAACTTTAATCTTTCATCCTCTGGGAGGATTTGGATTAAATGGAATTCTGAAAAGATCAACTTTTCTCCCACTCTTGTCACCTCTCAGATGATCAATGGGATTATCACTGTTGGTTCCCAATCCTCATTTCAGATTACTTTTGTTTATGCTGCTAATAATGCCACGGACAGGAAGGATCTTTGGTCCTCTATTAGTTTGGTTGCTCCTCCCTGTGACACTCCTTGGGCGGTTTTGGGGGACTTTAACTGCTGCCGGTATGCTAATGAAAAATCTGGTGGTTCGGTTCTTCATCATTCCAATTTGCTTGATCTTAACAATATGATCTTTTTAAATAGTCTTGTGGATCTTCATTCTGTTGGTAACTTCTTTACTTGGTTTAATCAGCAAGCTGCTAATCCCATTTTTATTAAACTTGATCGGGCTTTGGTTAATGAGGATTGGTTGAAGAAATTCCCTAGCTCTTTTTGCTCTTTTCAGAGCCCGTCTTGCTCTGATCACTCCCCGATCATTCTGCATCCGGGATGCTCTTTTATTACTCATCACAGTTTTTTGTTTAAGAATTTTTGGACTAAACATGATAGATATTGGGTTTTTCTTTTAAATGCTATTTCTATGCCTTTAGTAGGAAATCCTATATCTCATTTATGTAATGTTCTTAAGCACATCAAAGGTTCCATCAAAAGACAAGACTGGGCTAATGCTAGTTCTCTATACACTCAGCTTGATGCACTTCAGATTAAACAACAGAATCTTTTAGATATGTATCAGGTTAATCAATCTGATGTTTCATTGGTGGCTCCTCTCAAGCTCATTAATTCCCAAATTTCTGAGATGATGGCTATGAAAGCAAGTTGGATAATCCAAAGAGCAAAACTTAATTGGCTTCATTATGGCGAGGATGATCTTAAATTTCTTTATGCCAAAATCAGGAGTCGGAGGAGCAGAACTAATTCTGTTGTCAATTTATTTTCTTGCAGTCCTAATTCTGAAAGGGGAGAGGTGCTCCATTCCATTATCTCCCATTTCCAAATGCTGTTTAACCCTCTCCCTCCCCCTTGTGTTAATGTGGATCTTTTTCCTATTGGAACCTCCATTCCTAATTATTATGCTAATTTGCTGACTGGTCCTATCCTAGATGCTGAGATTAAGGCTGTTGTTTTCAAAGGCTCCTCTAAATCATCTCCTGGTCCGGATGGTTTCAATTATCACTTCTACAAAAGTGGGTGGCATATCATTGGTCCTCTTGTTAGTAATGCTATCAGATTTTTCTTTCTAAAAGGTTATCTTCCTTGTAGGATAAAAGCCACTGCTCTTGCCATCATTCCAAAGCATCGCAATGCCACTTCTATTTCGGATTACAGGCCTATTTCTCTTTGCAACACTTTTTACAAAATTATTGCTAAGATTATTGCTAATAGGTTGAATCCAATTATGCCTACCATTGTTAAAGACACTCAAGCTGGTTTTGTTAGAAATAGAATATCCACAGACAGCATTCTTCTCGCTAACGATATTCTTTCTTTTGTTAACAAGAGAGGGGTTGGTAACATGTTTTGTGCCAAGATCGACATCAAAAAAGCTTTCGA
Source organism: Dendrobium huoshanense (assembly GCA_016618105.1). Taxonomy (NCBI): domain Eukaryota; kingdom Viridiplantae; phylum Streptophyta; class Magnoliopsida; order Asparagales; family Orchidaceae; genus Dendrobium; species Dendrobium huoshanense. Next base: position 5,675 of record JADPUM010001992.1, read on the forward strand.
TTCTGTTTCTAGGGATTTCCTTATTGCTCGTATGATTCAAAAAGGCTTCCCTAATCCTTTTATTAAGTGGATAAAAGCTTGCATCTCTAATGTTAATTTCTCTGTGGTCATTGATGGTGCATTGGAAGGATTTTTCCCCTCTTCTTCGGGGCTGAGGCAAGGCTGTCCTCTTAGCCCCTACCTTTTCTGTATAGTGATGGATGCTTTTTCTAATCTTTTGGAGGAAAGAAATTTCAAAGGTTTTAATGATGGTGACTTTCACTTATCTCATCTCCTGTACGCGGATGATGTTCTTATTTTTGGAGAAGCTACTGTTGATAATTGTAGGACTCTTGCTACAATTCTTAATGATTTTGCCAATGCATCGGGTTTATTCATTAACTTCGACAAAAGCTCTGTTATGTTCTCTAAGAATCAAAGAAACCAGGATTTGCTTTGCCAAGCTCTTTCCATCTTTAATGTCACCTCTAAGATCTCTTATCTTGGAATTCCTATCTCCTTCAATAGATTAAAGGTGGCTGATTTTTTGCCTTTGATGGACAACTTGCTTAAAAAATTTACTGGTTGGAAGGCTGATCTTTTGTCTTTGGCTGGGAGACTGCAGTACTTAAAGTTTACTATCCAAAATACTATTGCCTATTGGATCAGAGGTTCCATCTTACCAAAGACTGTATTTAAGTTTTTTCGTAAAACTTGTTCTAAATTTCTATTTTTTGGAGACATAGATAGCATGAAAAAATTGCATATGGTCTCTTGGGATACGGTTTGCATGCCTAAGCAAAAAGGGGGATTGGGCATTCCTTCCTTAAACTCTCTCATCTTTGCTTTTAACTGCTCAGTGATTTATCGCATGTATAACTGTCCTTCTCCTTTGTCTTCTTGGTTAACTGAGCACTATGTCTCACCTTGGCGCCCTCACTCTCCTAAAGCTAGTAAATTTTGGATTGCTGTTTGTAAAACTGCTGCTGTTGTGAAATCTCATTTTCGTTTTGTTGTTACACCTAATGCTCCCATAAGTCTGATTTGGGATCATTGGTGTAATAACTTGACTCTTCCGGATTTGGTGGGAGGTGTTTCCCTGGACTGCTTTCCTCTGCCGTTATTGAGGAATTATATATCTGGTGGCAGTTGGTCTTTGCCTGATGACATTTCTATGGCTTTAAAATCTGCTGTTTGCGGTTTTGAGATTCATGAATCCTCTTCAGCCTGTCTGTTCTGGAAAGACTGTAAAAAAGCTAAATTTAGAGACTTTCTTGATGAATTTTATAACAATCTTCCTGATAGTAGCTGGTTTAAATTTGTTTGGCACAATAAGAGCATTTTGAAAAACTCAGTTTATGTTTGGCTTGCTCTGGTGGGAGGTTTAAAAACCCAGGATGCTTTATGATTAAGAAATATTCAAGTGCAAGAGACTTGTTCTCTCTGTTTTTCGGCTCCTGAAAGTGTTAATCACCTTTTCTTTGAGTGTCAATACACTTTTTCGATTCTGAATGCCTTCATTCCTGGAACAAAGAATTTTCTTTTTAGACCCACTATTGTGCAACTTTTTCAATGGCTGGAAGCTGAAAATCTCACCTCTACTCTTTATCTGGATTTCAAACTGTTAACTATCTGTTGTATTATCTATCATTCTTGGAGAGAAAGGAATTTTAGAAGGTTTGGGAATGAATTTCGCTGCTCATTCTCTCTTCAACACTATGTTAAAAAAGTGGTGATCGAGAAAGTCTCTATGTGGAGTAATTCGACTGCTATTCTGGAAAACTTTGGAAATGATTAATGGAATGTTGGAATGCTGGGATGTTGCAATTCTGGAATGCTGGAACGCTGGTTGGGTGAAGTTAACCAGGACAATGATGATGCTCCAGTTCATGCTGCTATCTGATTCCCCCTTGGATGGCCAAAGGGCAACCGGGGGTTATGCTCGCTTCTCTATTTATTTTTCTGAGTCCTGGTTAACCAAATTTCTGGAGCTTTGTATCGGGTGCTCTCTTGTCCTTTATGGCTGCTGTTTTTTTGCCCTGTTTCTGTCCTGTTTTTGCTGCACTTTTTTCTCAGGTGAAGGGTTGTTTTGCTCGGCTGGATGGTTCCTATTTCTGGGCACGCGACTGCATCATCCAGTCTTTTTTGGCCTCTTGTCCCTGGCGACCTGGATTACTTTTGGTTCTGCAGCCTCTTCTTATTTTTCTTTGAGTTTTTCTTAACTGTAATTGGGTGGTATAGTTGTGGTTTTTTCTGACCTTGCATAAGTTTTTGTCTTATTTGCTTATGTAAGGTTTACTTGTTTTCATTCCCCATTACACTTGTAATCTCTTTGTTTTAATAGATGGGCTCTGGCCCCAAAATTTCCCCAAAAAAAAAGGGTGTAAAAGAAATGCATTTATAGGTTCATGGTATCGAAATGGTCGCTTAAAGTAACATGGTGAGTAGGCTTTTTCCACCGCACCGCTTGAAAAGGAATCCGCTGCTCTCACCCCTTTTTCAAACTACGGAGATAATTCCGGGCGAATGATAATGACGCCGTTGTGCAATAAGTTTACAGTTAAAATTATATAAGATAAACTTTCAATGATAAATATTAGGAATTTTTATGTACATAACACCTGAAACTATTTAAAATATCTATTCAACACCTAAAATAACATATTTACTTATATACCACTTATTTCTCATTCTAAACATTAGAGATAGCACTCCGTTAGGTTCCGTCAAAACCCATCTCCCCAAACCCACTCAATTTTCCCGCGTGAAAGCTTCGGCGAAGCTTCGTCGCCTCTTCTTCACTCGAGCAGGTACGAATCCCAGCTCTCCTTCGTCGCCTCTTCTTCGATCACGGTTCACATCGCGTGCCCTAGATAAAAGAATGCGGGTTGGTCGCCTGCTCTATGCCGGCTGGTAAAAAAAATGCGGGCTGGTAAAAAATGCAATGCTGGTCGCCTGCTCTATGCCGCCTCCAAAACCATATGCAATGCTTAGCAAATAATGGATTTTTTTTTTCACCGAGGCTTACTGATTTTTAGTCATGTTACTCTTTTTTTTTAACTCATTTATTATTTTCATGCACAGAAATGAGTTCGATTAATTTTTGCTACATCGTCCTGAAATTTGGTGGATATTGGAGTGAGGTGCAAGGTCAAACTCGAATGAAGTATGTAGGCGGAAGTCAGAAAACCTTGAAGCTTCAAAGAGATGAAATCAGTTTGTTGTTGCTAAAAGAACGAGTTGAAGCACTTTGTCATTGGCTACGAGGACAACCGTTTGACTTACACTATCATGTCATTGAAACTTCACCTAAGAATTACATGTTGGTTTCAAGCGACTCAGATTTAGTTGCATGCTGAGCAGTTCCTATGAAAGAAATAGATTTGAGATAGCGGTTGCAATGAAACATTACGAGGTAGATATTTCCTAATCACAGAACATTCAAACTGAATTAAATAACCAATCAAATGAAATGTATCAGTACAGCTCGAATATTGGATACTATAATGATATTATAGTAGATGATGTGTGTGATGATTTTTTTGTACCCCAAATTGATGTGGCAAATAGCATATTTGTTTGTTGTTGGTTTGAGGATTCCCAAAGTTTCAAGCAAGCTGTTAGGTCGGATGCAATTTTAAAGAATTATGCTATTAAGGTAAAGGCTAGTGACAAATCCAGAGTGATTGTTACTTGCGCGTATAAAGGTTGTTCTTGGAGAATACGTGCTTCATTGTGTCATGATGTCCACTCATTCGAAGTCAGGAAAATTGAATCAACTCATTTATGCTCTGGGGTCAATAGAGCATAAAACAAGCAAGAAACTACTAGTTGGGTTGCTCATGAAATCAAGGACATTGTAAAGAGAAATCATGATATCACACCCAAAGATATTAGCAATAATTTGGAGGCTACTTATGGATTATCCTTACCATATATGAAAATTTGGCGATCCAGAGAGTTAGCAAGAGATGTCATGTTTGGATCTGTCGATGATAACTATATGTGGGTTCCTACGCTGCGATTTAAATTACTCAACAGGAATCTTGGCTCTCACATTACATACATGTGTGACAACAAAAGAAATGCATTCAAGCGATTCTTTATTTCTTTCAAAGTGTGTATTGAAGGTTTCATTAGTGGATGTAGATATTTAATTGGAGTGGACGCATGTCACCTCAAATCAAAGTATCTTGGTGTACTACTTTCTGTAAATTATTTGGATGGAAATAATGGACTCTACACAATAGCATATGCCATTGCAGAATCAGAATCTAAGAAATCTTGGGAATGGTTTATGAGGAACTTGTTGTATAGCTTGGGTTGTGATATAGAACATTTAGCCTTTATTTCCGACATGGAAAATGGCCTTAGTGAAGCTATAAAACCTATTTTTCCAAATGTCGAGCACAGAGTGTGCATGAGACACCTGTGGAAAAAAAAAATACTTTCGTTGTGAGGATGGCAATAAGCTCCAAAATTTGGTTTGGACAGCCGCAAATATATAGTTACAAGCTACATGGCTTGCATAAGAAAATGGAGGAGAACTTCAAAATTAGTCCGCAAGTGTACTCTTATTTGAATACATTGTCATGCAAGTGGTCTAAGGCGACATTCTCTTTGCACATTAAAAACCACTACAATACGAATAATATGTCGGAATCCTTTAACACATGGGTCAAAGATGCGAGAAGTAAACATGTTGTTGATTTGATTAATATGATAAGAGTTAAGCTTATGGAACAACAAGAGGAAACAGAGATATTTAACAAGAGGAAACCAAAAACTATAGAAACAAATTTCATAAATTAATCAAAGTTCATTTAGCAAACACTGATGAAGAAGCTAATTAAAATTACATTTCATAGTCAAAGTTACATCCAAATGATTCAATCCTAATCAACAATTACAATTACAGCTAGTAAGCAAATTGTTCATAGCGATAGCTACAATTAAACTTAGGATTATAACCAACAATTTTTTCATCTATAAAAGTTCATCTCTCAATGATGATATAGCAATCTCTTCAGCACAATGCGAGTCTGAATCATACGACAAATCATTTACTTCATCACACCAACGAAAGAAGTTGCAATCGCCTTCTGATCTGTTCCAAGAGCATCTGTAGAATTTTCTTCCATAACTATGTGATTTGTTGGACATATATATTGTACAGCGCAAATTGTAATTACAATATATTCGATTACTTGCATTTGTAATTGGTGTCACTGACAAACTCGAAGTCATTCCAGAATGGCTGAATGGCTTGAGAAGCAATTAAAAAACACCTTCATAATGAAAAATTGGCAAACTTCAGTAATGCATAGCACTAAAACTGATAAATAAA
>JADPUM010001996.1:0-41910 GCA_016618105.1 Dendrobium huoshanense
CCACCTGCCCAGGCCACCTTTTGGCTACCCAAGCCGCCGGCATCACCCAACCCCCACGGCCGGCCCTCCCCAACCCCGCTGCCCATCACCTTGCCGCCGGCCACCTTGTCCCCACCAGTAATGGTGGCCACTTCCCTCATTACCACTTACCCAAAATTGGTCCTAATGATTTTGGGAGATACTTCTAAAATTTGAAATTCAAATAACTTCCAAATTTGTCCAAGCTATATTTGGAAGGTAGCTCCCCAAATTCCTCCACCCATTCAAACCCCCCATGTCTCCAAAATCTGATTTCAATTTCATCGTAACACCCTTCCTAATTTAGCCCTTTAATTTAGGAAGAGATTTAAAATTCAAATTCAAATAATTGAATTTGAATTCTCTCTTAATTGCTCCTCCCCTAATTTAGGAGAGGTTATCAATTAAGTTAAATCTAAAATTAGATTCAGATTTATCTCCTCAATCATCTTAATTGCTTGGGCCCACCTCCACAATACCCAGCACTCTCATTATGTTAAATCTGAGATTAATTCATAGATTTAATTCCTAATGGCAATTAATATCATGGTCCACATTCATTGAATGTGGACACAAATTCCCACCCCCTCTCTCTTGGCCGACCCTATGCCTCCCCTCAATTAATTTTCTTCCCACGCTAGGCCTAAATCTTAGGGAATTAATGCTAGCTCCCCTCCATTGCTGTCCCCACAATTCCTCACCAAGCCCTTCAAGCTCGCGAGTACCCAGTAGGGGAAAATCCCTGAAATTCTGCTCCACAATTGTCTGTCCAGATTTTTGGACTGGTTCTTTTGCTGTCTTGAATTTCAGAATCTGGAAAGCTGCTGTTCTGCCCTCCCGAATTCTCTGTTTTGCTGTTCTGAAGGTTCCCATCTACAGTCCATAGACTCCAGCAGGCTTCACGTGTTGTTTCGCCAACCTGAAGACCTCCTAGTTGCAGTCCATCGAAGATCAAAAGCTGTCCAGCTGCTTGGAAGGATTCCCCCTCGCTGCCCAAGGATTCCAGACCAAGGTTGGGGGCTGTTCTCCCCTCATAAGTTGCTAAACGGCTGTCCACAATCAACTAAGAGTTGAATGCTGCTGCCAACCATCTTTCTAGCATCCAGACGTTCGCATAGGAGGTCTGCATTGTCTTTTCATTGGGTAAAACTCTTATTGGGAACTCCTCTCTTATGTCTTATTCTTCCTAGTTCATTTGTCGCTTGTGGTTATGTTTGGAGTAATGAGAATCATGATTAATCATTCTCCGCTAAAGCCTAGTAATTAGACGAGTTGTGTGAAGGATCTTCTTGTAGTGACTAATCTCACTGTTAGTTTAGGGATTCATCGTGGAAAACCAATCATGTACGCATCGTTAGATTAAATTGAATGTTTTACGATCTTAACTCCTTTGTATGTGATTTAGCCTAAGCTTGTTTTACCGCTCTTAATGTTTTATCTCGTCGTTCAAATCATTATAAAGATATAATTATTTGTTCTCTCTAAAATTAAGCGTGCAAATTCATCAAGTATATCATCTTTGCATGTACGTTTCACATCACGAGCATATCTCCACCTTGAGGACAAGGTGGATATTTGGGAGGGAAGTATTGTTAGACCGGTCCACTGGACCGGTCCAGCCGGTCCGCACGGGACCGGCAATTCGCGAACAGGCAGGATCTCCGCCTTTTGCGGAGATTGGGCGGGCCGACCGCTCAAACAGTGCGTTTTAGGAAGGATTTTTGGAGGTTGAAGAGAGAAATTTGAATGTAGAGACTGTTTAGGGAATTCCTTTTGTTTTGTATGCATTAAATAGTTGGTTTTCCTAAGGTTTGGGTATCTTGAATTTGGCAGAAATTTAAGATCTCTTAGATTTAGGTTTTCTTTGGGCTCTAGCGGCGTCTAGAGATTTGGGTGAGATCGATCCTCCTCTCGAATTGAGGATCAATTGTATCTTTTCTATTTTGTTGCATCTTCTAGTGGAATACAAGTGTTGTATCGATTCTTCTCACGGTTTTCCCTGGTTGTGCTGATTTCCTGCTGTAGACAGCAGGTTTTTACTGTTTTTTCTGCGACAAACAGCCGTTTCACTGCTGTTTGCATATCGATTTGGGTTAGGATTGCTTGCGAACTCAAGTATTACCTTAGGGTTACTTGCGAACTCAAGTATTTCCTATCAAAATGCAGCTTGCCTTGCCCGAGAACAATTTCAAATATATATTGCTTTGCTTGCAATTTTAGGATTTGTTGCAGCTGCTAGATGCTCGGCATAGATGTGCTTCGAGGGAGTCAAGATACTGGTGCCTAAATAAGCTGTAGAGCATAGCTTCTCTTTGTTTGTCATCAAATTATCATCACTCTTGATAGTGATGTGGCTATACAGTGTACCATTTGATTTTTTCAATTCAAAACAGGCTTGTTCCTTGATGCGGTTTGTACAATCAGAATCAGTGGTCTATTGAGAAGTGAACAAACTGAACTATTTATATGTGCCTCCAAGTTTCTGTGAAATAACGTATAAAGGACATGGAAAGTCTTTAATTTTTGAAATCATCTATGGTGTTAAGATGAGAACCGCAAGAAATAACTAGTCAGCCTTGTTACCTATTGCTCTAATAATTATTTCAACATTGCATGTGATTAGCTGTTTATTTCCATGTTTATGTTTAAGGGACAAAAATAAATAAGCCGTGTAATGCACAAAAATTAAGTTAAACAGGTCCATAGGGAACAGCATGAAAACTAATCATAAATTAAAATTATGATAAAGGCAACTCACTGCATGGAAAAAAATTAATATTTTTGTTTTTTGAAAGAAAAAAATAATGAAAAAACTAAATAAGAGGCTTAATTCTGAAGAACTGCCACTGATAGTGGTAGATAGAACTGACGAAGCATTTATATCCAGTCGTTGGTGGTACACCAAATGTTATCTTACATGCAGAAAGGAAGGGAAGCCCCGGTAATTCAATAAAATTGAAGTCAAGACTGAAAATAAAGAAGATTCATATTATTTTATAAATTGCACCATAATGCGTGTGGCGATAAGAGGAGAGCAGCAATTGTGGCAAGTCGTGGTGGTGAACATGTTCATGTTAAGAGAACATAGACACTGAGAGAGCTATGGGAGCCCACTAGAGAAGAGAGATATTTGAATTAGGTCAGGGGTGAGATAGTCATGAAGGTGATTCTTATCTCTAGCTTCAGCATCGACTTTTTACAGCATATTTTGAATCGTTTTCAGCTGTTAAGCTGGTTGCATTGGGATAAAATGTTCTATACATTATAATGGGTGGGTTGCTGGCTCTTCATGTATGCTCAATTTATTTATTTTCCACAAGCTAATTAAATTTTATGTTTGTCTTTTTTTAAATTTTTTTTCCTTTGAAGTTATTAAAACTCATTAAAACTCCTGACACTAAGAAAAGGGTGTGCTTCTCCACTTAAACCATGTTCTTAGTCTAATCCATGTTTAAATAAAGTTAGTTTTATATTTCGGTTTTCCCCTATGAGACGCTCTTTAACATTCTTGTAATGACTCTAGTTTCGGTATTTACTATTTATTTTTTACAACATTTATTACTGTCGTTTATTCGTCTTCTAATTTCCTATAGACTTTGTTGCATTCAATCTTACTTGTATATAAAGCTAGTCCTTTCTATAACATAGAGATAAAGACCATTTTGTTGTTTGCGTCATGTGTGTTTTGCTTCTTCTGGAATGATATCCAACATTTTCTTCTCTCAATATTCACTTGAAAGCTCAACAGATCAGTCTTTTTTGGGAGGTCCATGTATACACCTAGGAGTCTGTTTTTCTGATCAAACTTAATATGGTTCGTGTGCTTTTAAGCTTAAGAAACTTAAATAGTTATTGACTTTGTTTATGAAGAAATGTTGCGTCTCACTTATCTTCTATTTTTCTTCTTGATTTACTGTTGTTAGAGCCTTTCTTAGAGTCTTTTCAGTGATTTTTTCGTTTGGTTTCTGAGTATCAATATCTGAAATAATGTTTTAATCTTGTTAGGACTATTAAATGTTACCTAGCATAAAATATGCCTTTCGTTTTACTTGCTCTTAACTTGTCTTTTTTTCTCTGTATATTAAATATCTTGGTGATGTCCTACGTTTCTTTTTAGTTTTTTTTTTTATATTCCTAGTTCAAGTTATGCACGCTTTTCTAACTGCACAGATGGCTAGAGAATTAGAAGAAATACTGCGTGGTCAGATTGCGGAGCCTGCAAATAGTTGTAAATCAGAGAGTGGGGTATCGTTCCTTGATCAAGTTATTTCTCCTCTGTATGATGTCATTGCGGCGGTTAGTTTTCTCTATAACTTCTTCTCGCACATATGTAGCCATTAATGGCTTCAATCTTAGCATATGTTGACACGCTACTTTTAGTTTAGCTATAAGGCTCTGAAGTTAACGTGAAAGTAAAAGAAAGAAACATAATTGCCATAGAAGTTTAGTTAATGCTATTAAAGCTTGTTTTTAATGTAAGTTAAATGCACAGAAAAAAGCTTTTATTATTTTTGATACATAGTTTCATATTGTGGAGTATTGTGCATATGCGTTGGCTATTAGCTTCTGCTTCGTGGCATAACAGTGCTCGTTTTGGACTTAGTGGGAGTGGTGACGGGGGTGGTGATTTTGTATGGGTCAACTTTTAAATGAACAAGACGGACGAGGGAAAAAAACACGTTAACTATAATGTATCTAAATGATAAAGATGTGTAATTACCCAACTTTGATTAAACGGCCATAGCTTCCTCATTATGAATAGTTGCATAAATGATGATAGGTTACTCTTTTATAAATATATTCTTATTGCTTTAAAAAGCACAAAACCTCACCCCTCATCATCAACAATAGCTTATCTCAACTGTTTGGGTTGGCTTTATGAAAGAAACTTGTTAAACCTGAATACTTCAAATGAACCATTCCTATTTCAGGAGGCTGCAAATAATGACAATGGGCAGGCTGCTCACTCTGCTTGGAGAAACTATGATGATTTCAATGAGTACTTCTGGTATGTTTAGGAATGAAAATCCTTGGAATTTTACTGTTTGGTTTATTGACCTGCTTTTTATCAGTATTGTTTCTTTTGTTATTGAGTTTTCATTAATAATGTATTATTTTTCATGATAATATTCACTTCTATTTCGTGTCTTCTAAATCTCATCTATTTGTCCTTCAATTTGATTTTCAATTCATAGGTCTCTTCAGTGCTTTCAGCTTGGCTGGCCATGGCGTTTGGGTTCACCTTTTTTCTTAAAACCTGTTAGAAGGGCTAAGGTATGTACCTGTTGGTAGTATTCTTGGTTTCTTTTTTTATTGCCAATTAATGATGTGATTATTGTTCTCTTTTTATTGGTGAGGTACAATCGACCTCTTATAAATTTCTAACGCATGATTTTAACTGCACTAGTAATATATTTTAGGCTCCTATTATTATTTTTGCCTAATCTTCTTTCCCTTCATAAGCTAGTGCTACCACACCTCATTTTGACCCCCTTCTAGTTAACAATGAGGTGTATTCAAGGCGGACAATCTAGTTGGATACTTTTCCTATAAACAGACATCTGGATTTTTTTTTTTCTAATTAAAATCGAATGATTTGAAAATTTGTCTACTTAGATTGTCACAACATTCATTGCATTGCATAATCATCAAATTCTCGTAACTAAATCAATTTAGAGGCATGGGAGATGCATTATAAATGTTAACATGCAAGCATGCAATTTTAATTATCAAACTAACTATAGTTCTTATAAGAAACTTCATATATAATTAATCTGTACAAGTGGTCTTTAATTTACAGAATGTTTATCTTTCTTTTATAACATATCCAAATCTATACATCCATCCCAAAATGCTTCCTTACGGAACAGCGGGATCACTTGTCTATGGTCTCATCTACTCCCTTACCTTAAATAACAATCATTATATTATCTAATGAGCTAAATATTAGTGAGATAAATAATTCTGTTATAATGTTTAAACATTCAATAAAGATAAAATAATATGCATGCTTGTTTTTTAACTAACCTGAGCATTATTTAACATAGATATATAGCTGGATTAGTGCATTAATAAATTTTAAATATCTGGTAGTTACATATGTAAAAAATTTAATTTAAGCAAGGATCATGATGCAGATATTCAATGGTGAACGCTTATGAGAGGAAGAGACGAAGATCGACGGCCGAGGTCATTCCACTTTATCTTAATTTATTAATTGCATTCCTTAAATCAATCCAAATCAATTTCAAATTAAATTGGATTGATTATTTTTCTTTCTAAAGCTGTAATTTAATTTAGGAGAGCATTAACTCCACCAATCCACTCCCCAAACTCATGCATGTTGCCGGTTTCCCCCCTTCTCTCCTATCTCCCTCTCTCTCTCTCTCTCTCTCCATTAATTCCCCTTCCCCTTTGGAGTTAATTCAAATTCCAAATCCCTCCAAATTAAAATCTAAAAACTTAAATTCATATTTTAAGTGGCTAGCCGTTCCCGTTCTACATCAGATCATCTGTAAGAAAATGATATATATATATATATATATATATATATATATATATATATATATATATATATATATATATGTCCATGTTATTACTTATTACAATCAAATTTGATAGCTGAATTGCCTGTTACTATTCAACCCGTATAAATTAATTACAGACTTTGCTGAGAAAACCTTTTACTTCTAGTTAGGTCTTGACGTCTAGTAGAATTTTCATCCTCAAGGATGTGGAAAGTTGAGTAATGGTACATGATGGTTAAGGTAGACCGATTAGTTCAATACTTCAGTTGATCATGTTGATCCCATTAATTGAGGTATAACTTACATCCTTGGGAAGACCGTAAGCATAAATTAAAACTTGTATGCTGAGAGAAGCCTGAGAAGAGAATTTATTTTAAACTATCATTTTGAACTTTGATGGTAGTGTTAGGAATCAATAATTCTATGGATCGGACTCTACAGCTAAAATGCTGAAAGAAATTTGATGTAAGTTTAGTTGTTATGGTTTTAAAGTGGCCAATAAGGCTGGGTCATATGATCTTTTATGTGGAACATTTGAATTGGGGTCTTATGGCCTTGTTGGCAAAAAAGGCCCAAATTATTGGCCTTGTGATGCGGACATCAGTACGAAGATTTGGCGCATCTATCACAGGAGGCATCGTAATTCGACGACTATAATTTAAATCTTTAATTATGAGTTAGTTTTTTGAATTTTAGTTCTTATTTGATGTATTTCTTGTTTTACCCCTAGGTTGGTTTATGTGAGTGTTGTGGCCCAAGGGGCAATTTTGTATTTTGAGTTTTCTTATGTTGTGGCCTATATATAGGGCCTTAAGCTATTTTAATAGGGGATGGATTATTGATATTAAAATTTGTGTTCAACACTTGTGTTCTTTTGAGAGGACGATAGTGAGATTCCTGTGGCTCGTGACTTGAAGTCCCTTGGAGAAGGGCAAAGCATCACCCGTCAGTCTTCGGAAGAGTCCAAGGCTCACGGTTGTTTTTTATCTTCTATCTTTGTTTTTGTTTTGTTCCTTCTTATTTCCTAGCCGTCGTCGTCATCCTCTACCTACGTCCACCATCGTCGTCTCCATTTCCTCCATAAGCCGCTGGCCACCTCACCAGAAAATCCTCCAAACCGCCGGCCATGGCTCCCTAGCCGCCGGCCTCATCCCCACTTCTCCGTCTCCTTGAAATTTCCTAATTAGGTTGATGATTTAATTAGGATGATCAAAGATTTCAAATCCTTTTGACTTTGAATTTGAAATCTTTACTAATTGTGTTTGATCGGAAGGTTTTAACTCTTCAAATCCAAAATTCAAATTTCCATTAGGAGTTAAATGCCCCCTCAATTTCCTCCCTTTAATTAAGGAATTAATCACAGCTTTAAATCTAAAATTCAATTTCAGATTTAAGAATTAATTCCCTTAAGCAATTGGGGCCCACTTATTTGAAATCAAACCTCTCTCCCTCCCTCTCTCCTAGGCCGGCCCCTCTTCCTCCTTTGCCAAATTAAGAGCCAATTAATGCTCCTAATTAACTCCCTCATTAACTCAAAATTTTTCCTCCACAAATCCCTCATTTCAAATTCAAAACATTGTGAATTTTGAAATCTTTCCTAAATTAGCGAATCTATTTTAGAAAAGTTTCTAAGTTAATAATATTTGAATTCAAATTCAAATAGAGTTAATTAATTTCCTTTGTCTAAAACTATTTTAGGCAAGCTTGTACACATGGCACCAAATCCCAATGTGAAATAATTACAATTCCTGTAACTCTTACCTGGCCGAAATTCTCATTCATATCTTGGCTCTAAATTATTTCCTAATACTAGAGGTTGGATTTAGGAAACATGAGCTGATACCAAACTGATGTGAAACATAAATGCCATATACTTGCCTAGGTGGCAAGATTAATTAAAGCTCAAATCAATTTGGGGAGAGAGAATGAAAATCTGAAATTAAGGAGTAATGAAAATTTTGAATTTGAATTGTCATTAATTGGGAGGATTAAATGATTAATTGATTTAAATCTGAAATTAAATTTCAGATTTAAATTAATGGTTATTGGCTTAATTGGAGGGACGAATTTAAGGAGTAATTAATGCTAACTCAAATTCAAATTTTGAATTTGAATTGTCATTAATTGTGAGGATTAAATGATTAATTGATTTAAATCTGAAATTAAATTTCAGATTTAAATTAATGGTTATTGGCTTAATTGGAGGGACGAATTTAAGGAGTAATTAATGCTAATTCAAATTCAAATTTTGAATATGAATTGTCATTAATTGTGAGCCTCTCCTAATTAAGAAATTTCTTTATTCCAAGGAGGAAGAGAGGGGGAGGTAGGGGTTGGTGGGCGTCGGCCTAAGGGATGGCCGGCGGGTGAATTTTTGGACGGGCCAACAGGGCCGGCGGCAAGGAGAACTTGGGGAGGAAAAGCCCGAGCTTGGTAGAGGATGAGAAGTTTGGGGAAATCTAGGAATTTCTGACCTCACGCTCTTAAACTTCAAGATCTCAAAGGAGATTGTAGGAATGTTGGAACTCACACAGAGATCTACAAAACTCTCCTCAAGAACTCACAAAGAGATCTTGAGAATCTCGGAACTCACAAAGAGATCCGCGAAACTCTCCTCAAGAACTCACAAAGAGATCTTGGGAAAGTCGGAACTCACAAAGAGATCCTTCTGAACTCACTAAGAGATCAACACGAAAATAAAATTTTCCATTATCAATAATCCATCCCCCAAATACAAGAGAAGGGGCCTCTATAAGTAGGCCTCAAGAGAAATTAAAAGACACATTCGCCCCTTGGGCTTACATAAAACAAGAGGGTAAAATGAGAAATTGCAAAACTAAATTAAAATACACTTAATAAACGAAAATAAAGCAAAGTGATCTCGATCGTCGATCTTCAGCTCCTCCTCGGATTGGCATGGACGGTTGGATGTCCGCATCACCCCCTCTCAATCCTGCCGACCCCCTCTCCTTGTCACATCCCCTACTCACTCCTAATTGCATTAGTTAAGCTCTCTCTTCCAAAACCTGTAAAGGAAGTTTGTTCTCAGCTTTCTATTCACAACCAAGGCTAGACTCCTCCTCAAGTTCTCTACGTCCTAGCCCACTAAAATCTGAGAACTCCTCTCAGATTTTTTTGGTTGAAAATCTGAAATTGTTTTCAGATTATAGGAGAGGAGGTTTGGAGCTTGCAACCTCTCTCCTACCAAGAGAAAATATGAGATTCTTCTCAGGTTTTGGGCAAAGAAATCAAAATTTCCTTCAGATTTTGGAGAAGAGATCCTCTTCCTAGCAAAGCCTCCTACCCGTTCTACTTCACCTTGCTACCTCGTTTTGGAAGAAATGAGACTCAAATTGTGGGATTGATTGTAATAGGCTTAGATGTATATTTGTTATTTTATATGCATGGCTTACTCAGTTTGAAATGAATTTTTTCTTTGCTTGGACATGCTGAACAATCATTTGCTAGACACATGCCGGTAGTAATCATTAATTGAGACCAACATGTTTGTTGATATTTGTCGAATTGGTTAAATTTTATCTTCACTCTCCAAATTGGATGTGATTTTAAGGTGAATTATATAGTTTTGCATGATTTGTCTAGATTATCTTCAATTTTTTTATCGTGCCATTTTGCTGGTTAAAGCTAGTTTTATGTTCTCTTTATTTCCTTCTCATGAAAGGAGCTTTGGTGGTAGTGATAAAACTTGGTTCATTTGGGTTATTAGAAAATCATGAGCATACTGACAGCGTGAAAGTCGCCTAGCAATTGCATTATTATCTTCTTAATGATTGTTTGAAAGTTTCTATAGAGTTTCTGCCTATTAAGATTGACTATAAGTAGTTGTTATTGTTCTTTTATTTTATTTTGTTCTTTTTCCATTTCTTCTTTCCCAACCGTTAAAGCATGATAGAGGCATCTAATTTACATCTTGTTTGGCAGCTAAAGAGATCATAGGCTTTGGCGAATCTGGAATCAGTCACTCAAGGACTACAATGACATCTATTTGATAGCAATTTTTGAGTCACTATTAACATTTTTATCTAACGCAAGGGTTTGCAATTAGTCGATTTTGATGGATTGGTTAATAGATTTGTCAAATTGAATGATTTTGGTTCTGAAATCCAAAATAGGAGAAATTGAATTGACTAAACTTTTCTTATAATAGAACCAGACTAAATGAAATCAAAATATAATTCGGTTTATTTTGTTTAATTGAAATTTAATAATAATAATAATAATAGTACTATCTCATCAAGTCAGATAACCTTTTTCAAAGAAGCATAATAGTACAATTTTACAAATAAAAAACACTAGTCCAACCATAATAAAAATTTGGATAATATATTTTCTTTCATTAAATTTATTTATAAACAATGAGTAACTTGCAAATTTTATTTTAAACCAAAATTTGGTTTTTTTGTATCATTTTAAAAAAAAAAAATTTAATCATCAATCATGATCTTAATAATCCTTAATCCAAACTAAAGATCTAACCATTTTCTAAAAGACAGTACAAAGTAAACCGAACACGGTTAGGTTTAATTTTTTGGTTAAACCAACTAAGGCACACCACTTGTTTGTTTGATGAAGAAAATGCAATAACCTCTTATTACTAGGCCAATGATTAATTAAGGAGATATCTCATATCAGATGAAAGATCGTTAATAGGGTTTTTGTCTCCTAATTCATTAGGATTAAAGAACGATGGCACAAAGTATTTAATTTATTGAAAGTATGTCGGACGATGATGTGTTTGGTATCAAAACTATGGCTCATCTGAAAGTGCAAATATCGATATAGTGTAAGGCCTAGTGGCAAAGCTACTATGGACATGGGAGGCAAATTTGCCAGGCCAAGTCTCAATGCTATAGTGGAAGTAAGTCGAATAATGATGTGTGAGGGAGGCAGTAGATCGGGGCAAGTAACGTAGGGAGAGTAAGCTGTGAGCCACTCAAAGCATGTGAGATGAGAGTTGTGACGAGGTTTGGCAGAAAGGCGAATTGGGCTAGAGAAAATTCGTTGAGAATTAGCTGAGAGTGAGTGAGAAAATGCAAGGTTCAGTTAGAGCGTTAGGCAAAATGTTGAGAGCAGGCGCTAGTTTCACTTTCCAGTGCGCCATAAGTACCAATTGGTGAGGATGCACGTGTGAGAGGGAGTCAGATGAGTAGGTTGCACAACAAAGGAATAAAGATGGGTGTGCTAGCTAGTGGAGTTGTATTAAAGTAATTGGGGCGATGATCTTAAGTGAGAGAGATGTGGGCAGTTGGGACATGGAGATCATGAGTTGGGGGGCTCAAATTTTGTTTTTGTGATTGTTGGGGTGCACAATTGTGTTCTGTTTCGTTGTGGTGAATAGTTTTCTAGTTGTCCCATTTCTTTTCTCCTGTTTTATTTTTCTTCTTTCTTCTCTTACTTTCTCCTTTTCCTCCACCCTTGCTTTTCTCATCTCCATGCCCATTTTTGCTATAGAATGTTATGCCCTATAGGGTATCCCATTATTAGGATAGGTCCTGTTCTCTAGGAGCCTATCTTTCACCCTCGTCTTCGTTTTTCTCATATTCTTTTTTTTTTGAAGTAATCTATGAGGTTTTCTGTCGGTTCTCTTGTAATTCCTTATTCTCCAACCCCTTAACCTCTTTATATGTTTTCTTTCCCATTGCCTTTTGTCTTCATCATCTTCTTTCTGCTTTCTTCCTTTTTTTTTCTACATACAACTAGGATTATGTTGAGATAGGCTTGACAGGATAAATCATCACGCATGAGATGTGAACAAGAGTTAAATGCTCTATGTATTAATGGTAAACCATACTTGATTGCTTAAGCTCTATGATGCACAGACACGGACACGGCGACATGGACACGACACGACACAGACACGGCTTTTTTTGAAAATATAAGACACGGGTACGACGCGGACACGACAATACATTTTTTATATAGTATATATATATATATATATATATATATATATATATATATATATATATATATATATATATATATATATATATATATATATATATATATATATCATATTAAAAATGACAAATAATAATAAATGAATAACATGATAACTTGTCTAGCTTATAATATAAAATATTTAGTATAAAATATCTAGTACAACCATAAAAATATAAACAAATAATCACTTACTACAACATCAAGCATTCACAATGTTTAAAATTGCGTAAGCCTCAAAATCAAAAGATTGCGTAAACATAAAATGATAAATTTTTTATATACTAATAAGTGAATAATATAAAACATAAAAAAAACATAAGATATGAAGTGAAATCAAAATATCTCAATAATAAGACAACATGAAATATTGTTCAACTCAAAATTCTATCTTTCCCAAATCCCAATAATATTTTCATTAACATATAATTCCAATTTCCAAAAATAAATAGCGATGACATATCACATATGAACTCATAAGTCATCAGCATTGTCATCACTAAGGGGTTCTTCATTTGAATTATCATTATGGTGAACTGCTCTCTCCCCTTCCTCCTCTCCTATAGAGTTCAATGTCGGGCATTTACTTCAAGATTTATGTAAGTTTTAATATATATAGCCTAAGGCATAAGCCTCATGCCAGTGAGGAGAGGCGGGCCCCAAGGCGGGCCTCAACCAAGTTGAGGCGCAAGCCTTATAAAAAAAACTCGAGGCGTTTTTTATTGGAATTGTGTAAAGGCGGGTCTCAAGGCGAGCCTCATATTGCGTTATTTCAAACCATGAGCATTCAAGCTTCAACTACTATGATTAGCTTTAGAGGTTTGATTTTGGCCTTCAATATCATCATCATTGAATATCACTGCTTTCAATTCTGGTTCAACAAGAGAAATATTTATAATTGTGCAAAAAGAGAGGAGATGAAAATACCTTCACTGCCAAAGAGAAATGAAAATGAGAATATTCGATGAATGAGTATTAAATGCAGACGTTGATTTGGTGTTGTGGATAGGAAATAAGAAATTTAGTTTAAATCTCGCCAAATATAAGAAATTATATTTTAAAAAAATTATAAGATATTTAAGATACGCGTGTCGGACACGCGTGTCCTATTTTTTTTTAATATTTTTTTAATCGGACACGTTTTCGGCGTGTCCGACACGTGTCAGAGGAGTGTCGGACGAGTGTCGTGTCGGACACGGTGTCGGACACTGCACACCTCTTTGAGGAGAAGTGTCGGTGCATCATAGCTTAAGCTCTTTTATTAATGTATTTCCGTCCACTAGTGTCTTAGTCTCAGTTTAGCCCATGGTGTTTTCCCCTCTGAGAGATTGTAGATGCCGTGGTAAATGTGGTCTCTATTCAACTGTGGTAAATGTAATCTGGCAATGTAAACAGTCCAGTTGGCGGATTTTCACTGTACTTGCATTGTAGAGTGGAAGAGTGGACAAACTAAGTCTTGCTTAGAATATTGATTTTTTTTGGTGGTCTGGTGAAAATATATTGTGAATTTATGGCTCCTAGAAGAATGTTACGTTTTTGGGGTACGGGAGAACAGATTTTTTGCCAAAGTTTGGCCATGCTCCAACTAACTATTCAGGCTTCGTTTCTATTTCTCTTATTATCTTTCACTTTTAAAGCTGTGCCTTATAATTTGGAAAACTCTGTAATATTTATGGTTTTATATTTTTTTGTAATACAGGTTCTTCTCTTTCCCACTGGAGGCAAACATCAGGGGAAGACCTCTTATGTGGAGCATCGTACTTTCCTTCATCTTTACCACAGTTTTCACAGACTTTGGATATTTCTGTTTATGATGTTTCAGGTCCGCAATATTTCTCCAGAGAAATTCTTCACAGTTTTTTCTATAGTTTAATGTGGCTCCATTTGCTTTTGTACCCTTGAACATGTTGCTATTGTTAATGCTGATCCTTGTCCACAGTTTGGGTTGGTGTATTGCTCTTGTTAATTACTATGTAGCTAGTGTGTCCTGAAAATTTGCTCTTTGGAGCACACATGCTATATTTTTATATGCTTTATATCTGCTGGTACATGCAGAGGTAATGGTGTATGCATGTTTGTTTAATCCATTTCGTTTGCAGAGGTTTATCCAGATTAGTCCAAACTGGTGAATACTTGGTATAAGTGTTACTCTTGTTTATTAAAAATTTACAATGAGTTTTAGCTCTGATGAGGACATCGGAGATCAACGGCTACGATCTTGAGTTATTTATTTATATATTTTATGTACTAGTTTATTTTATATTGTTGTTTTTCCCTTTATACTCTTACGGGTGGTCATGTAGTATTGTAGCCGGAAGGGCATTTTAGTTTTTTATTTCTTTTCTTTTCATGAGGCCTATTTATAGGCTAATTGTTTTGTATTTTGGGATGATGAATTGTTAATGAAAATTTTTATTCTACTTGTCTGATCTTTTAGTGAGTTCATGAGAGGAGATTGATCTCTTTATGAGTTCATGAGAGGAGAGACCCGAGGAGGGTGATCGCAATACCCGTCAACCTTTGGTGGATTCCAAGGTTCGCGGTTTTACGATCTCTTTGTGAGTTCGTTAGTTTACTTTTATCTTATTCGTATTTTTCTTTCATCTCTTTTCTCCCCCACTCCATCCACCACCCCTTCCAACCTACCCACCACCGGTGGCTCAACCTGCTCCACCCAATTCATCTTCTAGCTCCACCGCCTAAATCCCACCCAACCTACCTAGCCACAACCCGCCACCTAGCCGCCCCCTTTCCCCTTTGCCGCCGCCCCCCCTCATAATTTCCTCATTATGATGATTTCAATTATCATAATGACTTCCTAATTTAGCTCAAGCATGAGAGGGAAAGTTTGAATTCATTTAAAATTCAAATTCGAATTTCAAATTCTTTCCATATAGGGAATCCCAAATTAGAAAAGTATCAATCATGAATTCAATTTCAAAATAAATCAAATTGGATTTATTAGTCCCTTTTCTCAATTTGAAATTTGAAATTCAAATTTTAAAAACTTTCCTTATTTGCAAATCTAAATTAGGAAAGTGCATAACTCCTAGTCTATTTGAATTTCAAATTAGATTTGAGTTGTCATTCTCTTTCCTAAATGACATAAATTGATTTGGAAGTTACAAATCCTCTCCTCAAATCCCTCCCTCTCTCTCTCTCTCTCTCTCTCTCTCTCTCTCTCTCTCTCTATGGCCGCCCATTACTCCTCCCCTTAATTAGGAGCTTAAATCATGGCTTGAAACAAGGGTTCATTAATTCCCACTTTAATTTGAATTCAAAATTCAAATTAAATCCAGCCAAATCCACTTAAAATCTGAAATTAATCCCAGATTTTGTGATTAATTTCCCTTCCCCTCTCTCTAACTGTATACCTCTCTCCCTAGCTCTCAAAATTAATTCCTGAGGAGGAGAGAGCTGCAAGGGAACTCCTAATCCCTTACACCACTCCGTTCCCTCCAACTGATCACGAAAACTTGATGTATTTCTTAAACGGGATTGCTGTCCAGAATTCTGCATGTTAGTTAACAGCTGTCCAGCAGATTTCTGCAGTTCCACTCTAGCTGGCCAGCCCCAGAATTCGACCCATTGCTGTGCAGATCTCTCCTCTCCGCTGTTTCGCATTTCAAGCACCTGAAACCTGCTGTTTAGGAGATTTGGAACATGTTTTCTTGCTGTCCAGCCTGCTAGGTCTTCAAACACTGTTCTGACATTCCAGACTGCTGAATACACCTTCAGGAAGGTTCTTGAATGCCTCCTACTTCCTCCCAAGTCTTCCTACATCCGTGGGAACTGCTTATTTTCTGATTTTCGGGTAAACTCCCCTCCAATTCTCTTATCCTTAGTTTACTCATCAATTATAGTTTTAATGTGATTTATGACGATCATGCCAATTATTCTCCGCTAAAGCTTAGTGTTTAGTAGAAATGAGTGATGGTCATTTCATAGTACTAATCTTATTGTTAGCATAGGGATTTATTGTTGAAACCATTCGTGTATGCAACGTTAGATTAACTTGATTGTTTTCTGATCTTAACTTTCACACACGTGATTCGGCCTAAGCTTGTCTTACTGCTCTTTGTGTTTTATTGCGTCGTTTAAATTCACCATTAAGATACAATTATGTGTTCTAGGAATATTAAGCGTGCAAATTTCCTTAAGTTAATCATTCTTGCATGTACGTTTCACATCAAGCTCTGTATTGGAAGTCGTATTTTTGGGTTACCTGGAATGCTTTGTAAAATACTCATTTGAAGCTGTAACTCATTCCATTGAAGAACAGAGTCGAATTATGATTATGATAATGTCAGACACTGTACAATGGCAAAACGTGTATGTTATTTTTGTCTCTTACCTGCTGGAGTTTGGAGAATGAAAAATGAGATTTCAAACGCTTTACTTGTTCTGTTTTTCAGCTTGCTTACGTTATATATTATTCTCCATTGATTTGGGTGTGGGTTTAAATCTGTGAAATTGGTCTTTATGGAGCCCTATGTTAACTGTACAATACTATTAGATCTACCAAGTCCCTTGGTCTTCTTGTCTCTGGATGTAGCCTGATTAATGTCGTAACCTTAAATTTTTGTGACACCGTCCTACTAGTTGTTCCATTTTCTTTTTGATTGTGGATAAAGTGACTTTTTGAACATTTGCAGGCAGCTTCCCCATCTTTTGGTAGTAGGAAGTAGAGTTCAGTTTGCAGCATTCCATTTGAAGGTCCTTTAAATATGTTATAAAATCTGGCAGTTGTTTCTTCTGTTCTTCCTTTTTTTTTTTTAATGCAGTTGCACAAAACTATTGCCTCAAATCATGACCATTTTTTCCATTACGTAGCTGTGGATTGCTTACATTCTGTTCAGCTTATTCTCTGATACGGATTACTTTACATTGCTGATTCATGTGGTAACCTTAAGTTCTGTTGATACCATCCTTCTAGTTGTTCCATTTTCCTGTTGATTTTGTGGATGTAGGTGATACATTTTTAAACATTTCTAGACAGCTTCCCCATGTTTTGGCAGTAGGAAGTCGAGTCCAATTTGCAGCATTACATTTGATGGTCCTTTAAATGTTATAAAATATAGCAGTTGTTTGTTCTGGTTTTTCTTTTCTTTTTCAGTTGCACAAAACTATTGCATCAAATCTAGAAAATTTTCTGTGATATGTACCTTTGGATTACTTTGCATGCTAATCAGCTTATTTACTGCTGCTTTAGTTTTATTGCTAAATTCTTTTCTTTCAAACTTTAATTGCTTCTTCTTGGATAGATACTATTCTAGGCGCTGCTTGTGTTTTTCAGGGATTAACTATCATAGCCTTTAATAAAGGGAATCTAGATTTGAAGACTGGGAAACAGCTGCTTAGCCTTGGTCCTACATATGTTGTAATGAAGTTCGTAGAAAGTATGCTTTTGTATTCTATGTTTTTAACTTTTAAGTTTTTGCTACTTACCAAACTCTATCCATCAGACTAGATTTGCATAGATCACAAAGAGGTTTAATACTAATTTTGCTTGAAACACTATATAGGTATCCTTGACATTCTGATGATGTATGGTGCATACTCTACTTCTCGTAGCTCTGCGGTCTCCCGCATCATCTGCCGGTTTCTTTGGTTCACATTTGTTTCACTTCTTATAAGCTACCTTTTTGTGTAAGTTTTTTTTTCTCCAGCTTTTTTTGTGGCTCAAATTTTGTTTTTTGTTGTAACTGTGATTTTTAATGACGTTAATCATATGCCTTAAACTGTTTGCACAGTAAGGCACTGCAGGACGGGTCTGATTCTATATTCTTCAAGATATATGTCCTTGTAATTGTCATATATGCTGTTTTCAGAGTTTTTCTTAGTCTGTTAATGCGCATCCCGGTTTGCCACCGACTTATGTTGCCATGTGACCAATGGGCTGTAGTGCGTCTTCTTAAGTGGCTCAACCAGGTTATTGTTTTTCTTCTTCCTCACCATCATCTACGTAAAGTTACATCAATGATAATTAGAATACGCTTTGATGTAATTCTAAGCTGCTATTTTCTTATGTGAAGGAGCATAATTTTGTTGGTCGTGGGATGTATGAAAGGGCAACTGACTATATTAAGTAAGCTTCTTAAACTTTAGTTTAATTTTTTTTTTTGGATTGTAGTGGAGTGTTTCTGTCATTTATATTTGTGTGCTTGTGTATGTTTATGGTATTTTGGAATAGGCAAGTGTTTAGGGTAGTTATAATGGCCGTGGAATTACGCTTAGTATGCTAGTTAAGGTTGAAATCTTGTTGAGTGGCATTAACACGTGCTATTATGCAATTTTAAGCGTTGGGCCAGAAGTCATATATGCAAAGGCTGATTGTAGTGAAAATCAAAACTTTTATGATTCAAAATTAATTAAGTGAAAGTGTGAGGGAAGAGTCTTTTGGGATTGAGGTAGTTGGAAATAAAAAAATAGCATGAAAACTTGCGGTAAAGACTTAAAGAAGCATAAAAAAGATGCAATTTAGTGTTATTTGACAGGAATTGAAATAAAGATGGATAGAATTATGAGATTTTCAAAAAGATCTATATATACTGGAATTGATTAGGGGTTTCAATATTGGACACGACTCGAAAACCCTACTCGAACCCGACCTGAAAATTTCGGGTTCGTGTTGACCCGAACCCGAACCGGGTCGGGTTAGGGTTGACCCGAAAACCTGGTAATGACCCGGAATGACTCGCTGCCCGCCCTGACCGGGCCTGACTGAAGCTGCCCGCGTCGCATCGCGAGTCCGCGTGCACGTGCCACACGTCGCGTCTGCCCGCGCGGAATTGCCCGCCCACCCGCTGCCGCCTGCCCGTCTCACTGTGTCCTGCTACGAACCCACCGTTTCCCCCTGCGAACTTGCGCCGTTTCCCGCTTGCAGTGGATAATGGGTCGTGTCGGGTTGACCCGAACCTGAAGCGGGTGGGGTTCGGGTTCAGGAAATCGACCCGTTTGCAAAAATGAGTTAGGTTTAGGTTGACCCGAATGGTGCCTAGTCAGTTCCGGGTTTGACCCGAACTCAACCCGTGACCCGAAATTGACACCCCTAGAATTGACAATAATCTATGAAGCACATGCACTGACATGAAGCACAAGTACGTTACAATACTTCAACAATGATTCAACATAACCTTAAAAATTAGGATATGAGCTGTGGTGGATATGATGTTTTTTTTTAATACAATATTAATTTAAAAATTGTTATCAAAATATCAATGGCTATATTATCTTTCAAAAAAGCATCACATTGAAGTAAAATATCACACACAAACATTTATTTTCTACACACAAATTCCAAATTACTTTTTCCCGAGGAAACCTTAAATATGAAGATGTGAAGATTTGGTGTAGACTAAAAATAAAAGATATCTACTTTGAGGAGTAAGGAAAAAAATTAAGTCATAATTAGGGTTTTTAGGGAGTTGTAGCCTTTCTTAGGCAAAAATTAAGAGAGTAAGAAAGTACTACTAAGTCGGAGTAAAAGAGTTTTTGAAGGCGTGCCACAAGGGGGATGGAGAGTGTCAGTGGAGTGATAGATTATAGAGGAGCAGCTCAGTAGAAGATGAGATTATAGAGTGCTCAACATAGCATGCTCGAAAATGGATGAAGTTTGACTTAGAAGATTCAATATAGTTGGTTTGATTGAGGAGAAACATTTTGGGAGTATTTGTTGAGATGGGAGATTACAAAAGAAGAGACAACATTCGAATGAGGGGTTCCTATGGCGTGCAACACTAACAAACGGGGGACAACATCAAGATGAAAGGAGGATTGAGCGCTGGGGAGTTGAAATCAAGTCTTAAGTTTAGGAATAATTACCCTAGACATGTCGTTTTATGTGTTGGGCCATGTCCGAGGGGTATCAAATATATTTCCAATACGAATATTGATGAGGACATCCACCGGACATTTTGACGTACTTACCATCGGTGGGATCATAGATCGACGGCTACAATTCATAGTATTTATTTATGATGTTTTAGTGCACTTATTTTATTTTTCAGTTTTCCACTTCTACTCCTATGAGGGATTTGTGTCATGTTGTAGCCTGAAGACATTTGTGTCTTTTATATTTTGTGCTTTGGAGGCCTATATATGAAGACCTAGTCTTTGTATTATTTTCGAATGATGAATGATTAAGAAAATTTCAGCTTTCTTTGATCTCTTAGTGAGTTCCTGAGAAGAAACCCTTGGTGGGTGAAGGCAATACTCGTCAACCTTTGGAGGATTCTAAGGTTCGCGGTTCTACGATCTCTTTGTAAGTTCTTGGTTCTTTATTTTAGTCTTCATCTTCCTCTTCCCTCTTCCCCTATACCGCCGACAATCCCCTCCCTTTCTCCCCAAACCGACGACCTCAACCCCTCCCCTTGATTCCCCATTACCCACCACCCCTCCACCCAACAAGCCGCTGGCCACCTCATAACCTCGGCGGCCGATCCCACCCGGCGCCCTCACCCCCTTCCCCTTTGCCGCCGGCCTCCCTCTTGCTCCCATTCAATTATGATGATTTCAATCATCATAACTCCCTTCCTAAATAAACTCAAGCAATTAATGGAGAGATTTAAATAATTTGAAATTCAAATTTGAATTTCAAATACTTTCCTTATTTAAAAACCCAAATAAGGAAAGTTTTAGTCATGAATCCAATTTAAAATAAATTAAATTAGATTTCTTATTTACTTTCCTAGTCTACAAAGATCTATTTGGAAACTCCCAAAATCTCTCCATAATCCCTCTCCCCTCATTAAGCTGTCGGCCCCATTAATGTGTATCACCATGGTTTTTCCTAATGAGGCCCTAACTCTCATTTGAATTTTGAATTCAAAATTTGAATTATAGTTCTTGCCGCCACCCCATTATTTCCTTTAATTAATTACACTCTTTGGATAATTACTTCCAAAAAGGAGAAATTAAAACCTCAAATCCCCTCCACTAACCCTAGCCGTCCCTTCCCTCATCCTGCATAGCCCAAACTCCCCTCCTTTCCCGACCACCAAACGCCGGACCTCCCCTCCAAGGCACACAACAAAGAGTTCTCCCATGTCCATGTATGGCGGATCCGGAAGTTGATCACATATTCATTTACAATTCTCAAGAGGAAATTGACATCATTCAATCACCTTTCTTCAATCTCGGATTTGGATTCGAAGGCACCGTCAAAGAATATGTGGAGCGTATTCTCTTCACTTTAGCGGACGTCATCGAAGAGCAACAACCCACAGGATTGTGGAAGATCGTCGGACGACCACTCGTCTCTCCAACTCCGGCCAACTCTCCCTTGATCAAAACCGTCAACATCCTTTGTCTTTTAGTGGCGTCACTGGGTTTGCTAACCTTCATCCTCTGCTAACCCTACTTCCAAAGAGCGATCGAGAGGGAAACTCGAAGGTGAAAGTTCTATTTGTTAATTTCCGAATTATTGTTAATTGCATATTTGTCTTGTTATCATCTTGTTATTGTCTTGAATCGTTCTGTTAATCTATCGTGTAACCGTATGGTAGAAGCAAGTCAATAACTACGAAAATTGAAATCCTAACTTAGTGAAACATTAACCTTATAAATTCATTCCTAAAACAAATTTCTTAATAAAATCCTGCAATTCCGTTGGTTGTTTCACCTCAGATATTAAATGCATTTTCAAATGTTCATGCTCATATAAAATAATTTGTTCTAAATTAGAATGATAGACGTAATGATTTAAAATCTCAGCAACAATTATTATCATTCTGGATTTGATGATTATTATGGCAAGACCTCGTAGGTGTAAAGCTAGGAATTCTTGTAATCCTGAATGTCTTGTTAGCATATATGATATGACCTATATAAGACATATGTGCAACACAACTTCGTATTTCATAATAATGTAGTTGTTTTTCTTTTTTGGTTTTTACGATTGTATTACTCAAAATATATGAATTTATTAGTGTACCATCCAAATCATAAATATTACTAGCATACCATTTAACTCTTAAAAATATTTCAATTTGCTAGTTGATTTAATTCATAAGGAATATTCTATTGATTTTTTTTAAAAGACCTATAAGTTCACCCTAATTATAAAAATAACCCTCCTAACTTCTCTTGTTGGGTATGTCGGTCAAAATTCTCAAACAACAAACTTGATTGATTAGTATAATAGGGTTGTGTAAGGGCTGGTCAATTTAAGTTTATTGCCATAAATGATGCTGAGGTGTACTTATGTCGCCAAAAGAAGGTTGCAAATGTGAACATTTTTAGGGCGCGATTAAAACACACTACCCTAAACAATCTCTTGTTCACATCTTAAAAAGTAATCCGCGACGTCGTACCAAACGGGGCCTTAGTTTGGTTGGTCCCTTAAGCTTATATTGAGATCTTGGTCTAGGGTTAGTTTAAGTTTTCTATGCTTGAGGCATGATAGTGATTGTTGGCAGATTGGTGTTATGGACGACCCAAAAACTTTTTATGTCGGTTTTTTTTCCTTTTCTTGCTTCTTGATCAGCTTAAATATGTAAGCTTGTGGTGGAATGTTCCATTCGAGTTAACATCAACTAACCAATATTCTTGTCACTAGGAATATGCATTCCAGGCTCTCAATTATAATTTATCCTATCTTATGCAAAGAATATGCAATGCAACCAAATACTTTAAACATTGTGTTGTCTCCTGATTTTCCAATTCAAGTTTTGTTGTGAACTTAATGGAAAATCAAGACAACTACTCATCAAATTGACAACTGTATTGATTGCTTCTACTAGTAGTGTCTTTGGAAAACTTGCATTATTCATCATACATTTTACCCGTTCAAGAATGATCATGTTCTAACAAATATTAAGATAAGGAAGAAATTTGACCATCTTTTTTTATTTTTAATTATATATATATTTTTTTAATTTGACCATCGTAATAAAAGCTAACATGCTCTTTTGCCTTAACTGAAATTGTAACCAAAATAAATTTTTTGTGGGCTATAAAATGTAGTGGGATTAATAACTATAATATAGAGTTCAACATACAAGAAAATATTATACATTATATCATGTTGATTATTTGAATTAATATGAGATTTATTAATCATACAGATAGCTAGCTGAATGCAATAATTGTTAAATTGAATCATGCTTCCATAAACAGGAAAATGATATAATCATAAATACTACGCATGAATTCTTGCAAGGAATGGAAAATCTGATTATCTAATGTACAAACATTCAATGAGTTAAGCTAGGTAACGGGTACCATCATAATGCTAGTCTACTGTCTTATTATTTTTCTCATTTTTATTTGTCAGTCTTAGAAGTGTCAAATAATGTCTTTGTAGTTTTTGAGATATTTATATATCATATGATCATCACCTATATTGTAGTCGTTTAATAGTCCTTGTTAAGGGTTTCAATTATTGCAACATAACAAATTTAAATGACCTCTCAATTAAGGATGAACTACTGTTAATTAACAAGTATTGGGACTTAGTGATGAGGACATCGACAGACGCTACATACATGTTTATCGCCGGCGAAACCGCAGATCGACGGCCACGATTCAGCGTCTCTACTTTTGATATAGATGTTATGATTATTGTCTTAGTTATTTTCTGTTTTTCCCATTTTACCCCTGTGGGGAGTTATCTGTCTTGTAGCCCTTGAGGGCATTTGAGTCCTTTTTATTTTATGTCTTTGTTAGAGGCTATATATAGCCTTCATATTGTAATTTTGATGCTTAATGAATATTTTGAATGAAATTTAGTTGTTATCCTTTTCTTTTCTACTTCTTATTGTGGAGAGCTAGAGAGGAGAACGAGAGTCCAAGGTGTGGGCGAAAAGCAATACCCACCAGTCATTGGAAGAGTCCGTGACTCGTGGTCTACCTCCACCGCTCGATTCCCTTCCCCTTCCCAACCCGCCGGCCCTATCCCACCATTGGCCGCCGACCACCTCACCTCCTCCACCTCCTCCCAAGCACATCCACCACCGGCCTCCTCCCACTCTCCCTCTTCTTGTTCGAATTTTGAAATTACTTGAATTTTGGCGAACCCAAATATGGAAAGTTTTCGAATCCAAAATTCGAATGAAACCTAGTTGGAGGAGTTTTTAATTTCCCTCTAAATTTTGTTCCTATTTGGAAAGAGCTTGATTCCTCACCCTAAATCTCTCCCTCTTCCCCTCTACATGCCGCCGGCCTCCCTATGTGGCCACCCCTCATTAATTGCCACTTAAACCCTCTCCCCATTTGAAATCCAAATTTGAATTTCAATTAATTCTCCCCATCTTATTAAAACTGAAAACCCAAATTTCAGTTTTAATTTTCTCCCTCCCTCTCTATATCCCGCCGGCCCCATCCTTGGCTCCCCTCATTAATCTCCATTAATCCCCACTTAAAGCCATAACTCCACTTGATTTGAAATTCAAATCTCAAGCCTTTTTCCCCCCCAATCTATTCAAAACTGAAATTAAATTTCAGTTTTGGTTAATCTCTCCCAAAATTTCTAAATCCCTTTCTCCACCCTAGCTTTGCTCATCACACCCGCCGGCCTCCCCCTCTTCTCCAGCTCCCACCGTCCACCTTGCTTCCCCCTCGGATTGAGAAGCCAAGAGAAGGATAAGACGACGTCTCCTCTCTATATTTCAATGTCGGATGGCGGATCCCGAGCTTGAGTGGGGTCTCGTGTTCAACGCCGACGGAAGTATCAACATACTACGGTCTCCATGTTTCGACGTGGGATTTGAAGACGAAGCCACCGTGGAAGAGTACTTGGAGAGAGTCGTCCCGATCCTTGCAAGTATCTACGACCGACAATTTTCAAAGCACACTTGGAGCCTCGACGGCCGCTTACGGCTTCCTTCCCCTCCGACTACTTTTCCTCGGACGAAGTTCTTCGGCGTCCTCTCTCTAGTGGTAATACCCTTCATCGCTTGGATCTTCTATCTCCGCCAAAAGCCCACCAATCTTTGAGTGAGACGGCCACGAGGTGAAATTCTCGTTGTTAAACGTTGGGTTTTTGTTATTGTACTTTGCATATTAAATTCCCCTAGAACTTTGAATGAATTGATTCGGTTAATCTCTATTGCAACTTTTTGGCCTAAGCAAGTTAACATTTCTAATTCTTAACCCTATCTTGCATGATCGACATCAATTTATAATAGCAAACTTAAACAATTCTCTTTTTAATTTGAACGTAACTCCTAGTAGTTTTACATCATATTTGGTATCAGAGCATGGCTAGCATGCTTTGATCATGCTAGATGCATCCTAGGTGTATCATTTAGGTTGTCTTTAAATGTCGCATGCATAACATTATTTAAACTAGTCTAACCCACTGATTTCGTTTGCTGTCCTTAATTTCCTGCAACAAAATTTTCATCTTACATACTCATATTTAAGTGTTTAAGTGCTGCCATCACTACATTCATATGCATAATAGTCTAGGCCACTTAGACTCTTGCTGTCCACTGTTTTTCTACACTTGGTTTCACTCTTAAAGTGAGTTTTAGGTTGTGTTAGATTGCTGTCCACCATTTCCTGCAGCGGTTAAGCACCCGTTAGTGACCCTACATTCACTGTTTAGGTGCTGCCTTCACCCGGAAACATTGCCTAGACAATTAGGTGACTTCACCCATCGTTGTGTTTGCTGTCCAGCACTTTACAGCTGCTGTAAGTGCAATTCCAGCAAGCATTTTAGGGAGTTTAGCTGCTGTCTTGGACCTAGAAACCTTCCTAGTGATCCCTAGAACCCAACCATGGATCCCACTCACATTCAAGCAACCTTAGACATGATTGTAGGCCAGTTGGGCGCAATGTCGCAGCAAATTAGAGACACCCAAACGAGTGTGGCGGACCTTAAGCGTCATACTGGAGAGAGACTTGACAACATTGAACGAAGCGGACACCCGGCTATCTACACGCCCTCTAGACCTCAATCACCTTATGGCGAGGATGCCCGAACCGAGTACGGACCTCCTAGGGATTACTACCGACCCAACCACCGACCCCATCACGAACCGGTAGGTCGTGACGCGCCTTGGAGAGACAATGACGCCCAGCTCCTTAAGAGCATTAAGATAGATGCCCCAACTTTTGACGGAACTTTAGAACCACAGGTCTTCCTCGATTGGATTAAAAGGATGGATAGCTACTTTAAATGGTATAACATTTCGGAAGAAAAGAAAGTTAGGTTCGCTGAGATGAAATTGACAGGTAGAGCCAACCAATACTGGACTAATGTGGAGCACATGAGAGAGACCCGAGGAGAGTATCCCATAGCTGACTGGGGAGCGATGAAGCAAGAACTGAAAAGGAAATACCTTCCTCCCTCGTACTACCCGAGACTCCTAGATCGTTGGAACAGGCTAACCCAAGGGAGTAAACCCGTTAGGGAATACATCTCCACGTTTGATGACTTCTTAATCCGTTGTAACGGGGAGGAGACCACCACTCCCACACAACTTTTGTCCATGTTTAGAGCCGGATTGAGAGAAGACCTTAGGAATGAACTCTTTGCTCGAGGAATAACCACGTACGAAGCTGCCTGTAGTCTTGTACTAGACTTGGAAGAATCTAGAAGCCATACCACCAGGACCCAAGACTCTATACCTAACCCTTTTAAGTCTTCCTCTAGCCAACCGTACACCAAACCCACTGGACCCCTTGGTAGTCGGCCTGCTCCTAACCAAGCCCAACCTCGATCAGACTATAAAGGGAAAACACAAGAACGGGAGACACCCAAGACCTCTGCCGGCACTAAGTGCTTTAGATGCCACGGGTACGGACACATTGCTTCTCAGTGCTCCAGCCCGTTTAAGGTCACCATAATTGAGGAAGTGACGGAGGAAGAAGGTGAACCTGAAACTGACTTAGTCCACCATATGGACGACGATGAAGAATTTTTTGACGAAGAAGATACCGCAGTTGTTCACTGCCTTCAAAAGATGAACTACTTAGACCTACAGGTTGTTAGATGTGCCTTTTCCCAACCTAAACCTAGCGACGACTGGCGAAGAACCTCGATCTTCTACACTTTCACTAAGATTGGAGACAAAAACTGCAAGGTCATAATAGACAGTGGAAGTTGCATTAACGCTGTATCTTCAGCAATGATTTCAAAACTGCAATTGAGAACCACCCCACACCCGAACCCCTACAAAGTTGCTTGGATAAACTCGACTACCTTGGAAGTTAAAGATAGGAGTCTGGTTCCTATTGAGTTCGTGGGATACAAGGAGAAAATCTGGTGTGATGTGTTGACGATAGATGTGGGTCAAATCATCCTTGGCCGCCCTTGGCTGTTCGACAACGATATACATATTTATGGACGATCAAACACCTGTGTGTTTGAACACGAGGGCAAGAAGATTAAACTGTTACCCACTCAACCTAAGTCTACTAAAGAAGAAGTTAAGCCCAACTCCCTGAAACCCAACACGGGTGTAAACTTGATAACTGCCAAGGACCTAAATGTGGAACTGGAGTCGGGAGCCCCTCTTTACGCGCTAGTCGGCCGAGAAATAAGTGTAGACCAAGAAGAACCGATTCCCGAAGAAGTTAAACCCCTGTTAGAAACTTTTTCTGATGTCTTTCCCGACGACTTACCCAACCAACTGCCACCTCTAAGGGACATTCAACATGCTATAGACCTAGTGCCCGGAGCATCCCTACCAAACCTACCCCATTACCGGATGAACCCCACTGAACACGAGGAGCTCAAACGACAAGTGGATGAATTGTTACAGCGCGGGTTCATTAAGGAGAGCCTTAGTCCATGTGCGGTGCTTGCCCTTCTTACCCCTAAGAAGGATGGGACGTGGAGAATGTGCGTTGATAGCCGTGCTATCAACAAAATTACCGTCAAGTACCGTTTCCCAATCCCTCGATTAGATGACATGTTGGACATGATGACCGGAGCCACACTCTTCTCTAAGATCGATCTTAAGAGTGGCTATCACCAAAATAGGATCCGTCCGGGGGATGAGTGGAAAACAGCTTTCAAAACTAAAGATGGGTTGTACGAATGGACAGTAATGCCTTTTGGATTGAGTAACGCGCCCAGCACTTTCATGAGAGTAATGACTCAAATCCTTAAGCCGTTACTTGGAAAATTTGTTGTAGTTTACTTTGATGACATCCTGATCTATAGTCGTTCGGTGGAGCAACATTTGAATCACCTAAAACAAGTCTGCGAGATTTTGAAGAAAGAACGAATGTATGCCAACCCTAAGAAATGCGCTTTCCTCACGAATCAAGTAACTTTTCTTGGGTTTATAATTTCTTCCCACGGCATTTCTGCCGACCCCGAAAAAGTGCGAGCAATCAATGAGTGGCCTCTACCAAAGAATATTAGAGATGTCAGGAGTTTTCACGGACTGGCCACGTTTTATAGGAGATTTATCAGAAACTTTAGCACCATCGTGGGTCCCATAACTGATTGTTTAAAGAAAGGAGATTTTGTCTGGACGACATCTGCCACTAAGGCTTTTGAGGAAATTAAAAGAAAAATGGTTGAAGCACCAGTCATGCGTCTACCCGACTTTTCGAAAGTTTTTGAAGTGACCTGCGACGCATCTGGTATAGGAATAGGAGGAGTACTATCGCAAGAAGGACACCCGGTTGCCTACTTTAGCGAGAAATTAAATGACATCAGGCAACGATACTCCACCTACGATAAGGAATTCTACGCCATAATTCAGTCCCTCAGGTATTGGAGACATTACCTGCTTCCCCAAGAATTCGTTATCTTCTCTGACCACGAAGCTTTACGATATATCAATTCCCAGAAGAAACTGAATGCCCGGCACGGAAGATGGGTTGAATTCCTTCAAGAATACGCTTACACCATTAGACACAAAGCCGGTTCTGAAAACAAGGTTGCGGATGCACTAAGTCGTAGGATGATGGTTACACGTGAGATGAGGACTGAAGTGATTGGTTTTGAGCAAATTAAAGAAAACTATTCGGACTGCCCCGATTTTGGAGAAACCCATTCCAAACTAACAACTGGAGACGAGCGTATCATAGGAGATTTTATTTTGGAAGATGGGTACCTGTTTAAGGCTCAAAAACTTTGCATTCCCACAACTTCACTGCGAGAATTTCTTGTGTGGGAACTACATGCTGGAGGTTTAGCGGGTCACTTTGGTCAAGCCAAGACCATTGCAGCGGTTGAGAATCGTTTTTACTGGCCAAGTCTTAAGAAGGACGTTAGCAGATTAGTAAGGCGGTGTCACACCTGTCAGCTGGCCAAACAACGAAAACAAAACACCGGCCTTTACACACCCCTACCGGTGCCTAACCAACCGTGGCAAGACGTCAGCATGGACTTTGTTTTAGGGCTACCCAAGACCGTTAGGAAACATGACTCAGTTTGCGTAGTTGTCGATAGGTTTTCTAAGATGGCCCATTTTCTCCCTTGCTCCAAGACTTTCGACGCCTCTAGAGTAGTCAAACTGTACTTTGATGAAATTGTGAGACTTCACGGGCTACCTAAAACCATAGTTTCGGACCGAGATGTGAAATTTACTAGTTATTTTTGGAAGACCTTATGGCATAAAATGGGGACCAAACTGAAGTTCTCTACCGCCTTTCACCCCCAAACAGACGGTCAAACGGAAGTAGTGAATAGGAGTCTAGGAAATCTGCTAAGGACTTTGGTTGGAGATAACATTAAGGACTGGGACTCTAAGTTGCCTATATCTGAATTTGCCTATAATAACTCTGTGAATAGAACTACGGGTCTTAGCCCTGCTGAAATAGTGTACGGGTACCTCCCCAACCAACCCATCGACCTGATTCCTATGAGCACTAGAGTTAGAACATCTGAGTTAGCATCATCATATGCATCGCATCTACAGGAGTTACATAAAGAAATTAAAAAGAAAATTGAACAAAGTAATGCAACTTATAAATTTATGGCTGACCATAAAAGAAGAGCTAAGGTATTTGAAATTGGAGACTTTGTGATGGTTCGGATCCGTCCGGAGCGTTTTCCTCCTGGATCCGCAAAGAAGCTGCATGCGAGAAGCGCCGGACTGTTCAAGATAATTTCAAAGGTGAATGACAATGCTTACGTACTAGACCTTCCCGAAGGTTTCAACATTAACCCCACATTTAACATAGAAGATTTAGTAACCTTCGAGGGAACAGAATTTAACCCATGCAATCCACTTTCAAATGAGCCTTGTGTGACCATACCTGGTGAGATCCCCAACCCTCCACTCCCAAAATTACCCCCTTTACCCAATGCGGAGATAGTTGAATCCATATTAGATAATGAGATCACTACTACGAAAGGAGGCGGATGTCGAAGATACTTAGTCCACTGGAAAGGGACCCCGGCGACGGAGGATACGTGGGTTGACCGCGAGGAGCTGCAGAGCCTAGACCCAGACCTTCTAGAGTGGTACGAGAGCTCTAGAGACACTCACTCGACAGGGTCGAGTTTTCTCCCACCTGGGGAGAATGATGAGGACATCGACAGACGCTACAGACATGTTTATCGCCGGCGAAACCGCAGATCGACGGCCACGATTCAGCGTCTCTACTTTTGATATAGATGTTATGATTATTGTCTTAGTTATTTTCTATTTTTCCCATTTTACCCCTGTGGGGAGTTATCTGTCTTGTAGCCCTTGAGGGCATTTGAGTCCTTTTTATTTTATGTCTTTGTTAGAGGCTATATATAGCCTTCATATTGTAATTTTGATGCTTAATGAATATTTTGAATGAAATTTAGTTGTTATCCTTTTCTTTTCTACTTCTTCTTGTGGAGAGCTAGAGAGGAGAACGAGAGTCCAAGGTGTGGGCGAAAAGCAATACCCACCAGTCATTGGAAGAGTCCGTGACTCGTGGTCTACCTCCACCGCTCGATTCCCTTCCCCTTCCCAACCCGCCGGCCCTATCCCACCATTGGCCGCCGACCACCTCACCTCCTCCACCTCCTCCCAAGCACATCCACCACCGGCCTCCTCCCACTCTCCCTCTTCTTGTTCGAATTTTGAAATTACTTGAATTTTGGCGAACCCAAATATGGAAAGTTTTCGAATCCAAAATTCGAATGAAACCTAGTTGGAGGAGTTTTTAATTTCCCTCTAAATTTTGTTCCTATTTGGAAAGAGCTTGATTCCTCACCCTACATCTCTCCCTCTTCCCCTCTACATGCCGCCGGCCTCCCTATGTGGCCACCCCTCATTAATTGCCACTTAAACCCTCTCCCCATTTGAAATCCAAATTTGAATTTCAATTAATTCTCCCCATCTTATTAAAACTGAAAACCCAAATTTCAGTTTTAATTTTCTCCCTCCCTCTCTATATCCCGCCGGCCCCATCCTTGGCTCCCCTCATTAATCTCCATTAATCCCCACTTAAAGCCATAACTCCACTTGATTTGAAATTCAAATCTCAAGCCTTTTTCCCCCCCAATCTATTCAAAACTGAAATTAAATTTCAGTTTTGGTTAATCTCTCCCAAAATTTCTAAATCCCTTTCTCCACCCTAGCTTTGCTCATCACACCCGCCGGCCTCCCCCTCTTCTCCAGCTCCCACCGTCCACCTTGCTTCCCCCTCGGATTGAGAAGCCAAGAGAAGGATAAGACGACGTCTCCTCTCTATATTTCAATGTCGGATGGCGGATCCCGAGCTTGAGTGGGGTCTCGTGTTCAACGCCGACGGAAGTATCAACATACTACGGTCTCCATGTTTCGACGTGGGATTTGAAGACGAAGCCACCGTGGAAGAGTACTTGGAGAGAGTCGTCCCGATCCTTGCAAGTATCTACGACCGACAATTTTCAAAGCACACTTGGAGCCTCGACGGCCGCTTACGGCTTCCTTCCCCTCCGGCTACTTTTCCTCGGACGAAGTTCTTCGGCGTCCTCTCTCTAGTGGTAATACCCTTCATCGCTTGGATCTTCTATCTCCGCCAAAAGCCCACCAATCTTTGAGTGAGACGGCCACGAGGTGAAATTCTCGTTGTTAAACGTTGGGTTTTTGTTATTGTACTTTGCATATTAAATTCCCCTAGAACTTTGAATGAATTGATTCGGTTAATCTCTATTGCAACTTTTTGGCCTAAGCAAGTTAACATTTCTAATTCTTAACCCTATCTTGCATGATCGACATCAATTTATAATAGCAAACTTAAACAATTCTCTTTTTAATTTGAACGTAACTCCTAGTAGTTTTACATCATATTTGGTATCAGAGCATGGCTAGCATGCTTTGATCATGCTAGATGCATCCTAGGTGTATCATTTAGGTTGTCTTTAAATGTCGCATGCATAACATTATTTAAACTAGTCTAACCCACTGATTTCGTTTGCTGTCCTTAATTTCCTGCAACAAAATTTTCATCTTACATACTCATATTTAAGTGTTTAAGTGCTGCCATCACTACATTCATATGCATAATAGTCTAGGTCACTTAGACTCTTGCTGTCCACTGTTTTTCTACACTTGGTTTCACTCTTAAAGTGAGTTTTAGGTTGTGTTAGATTGCTGTCCACCATTTCCTGCAGCGGTTAAGCACCCGTTAGTGACCCTACATTCACTGTTTAGGTGCTGCCTTCACCCGGAAACATTGCCTAGACAATTAGGTGACTTCACCCATCGTTGTGTTTGCTGTCCAGCACTTTACAGCTGCTGTAAGTGCAATTCCAGCAAGCATTTTAGGGAGTTTAGCTGCTGTCTTGGACCTAGAAACCTTCCTAGTGATCCCTAGAACCCAACCATGGATCCCACTCACATTCAAGCAACCTTAGACATGATTGTAGGCCAGTTGGGCGCAATGTCGCAGCAAATTAGAGACACCCAAACGAGTGTGGCGGACCTTAAGCGTCATACTGGAGAGAGACTTGACAACATTGAACGAAGCGGACACCCGGCTATCTACACGCCCTCTAGACCTCAATCACCTTATGGCGAGGATGCCCGAACCGAGTACGGACCTCCTAGGGATTACTACCGACCCAACCACCGACCCCACCACGAACCGGTAGGTCGTGACGCGCCTTGGAGAGACAATGACGCCCAGCTCCTTAAGAGCATTAAGATAGATGCCCCAACTTTTGACGGAACTTTAGAACCACAGGTCTTCCTCGATTGGATTAAAGGGATGGA
Organism: Dendrobium huoshanense; assembly: GCA_016618105.1. Classification (NCBI taxonomy): domain Eukaryota; kingdom Viridiplantae; phylum Streptophyta; class Magnoliopsida; order Asparagales; family Orchidaceae; genus Dendrobium; species Dendrobium huoshanense. The sequence continues at coordinate 33,593 of JADPUM010001996.1, forward strand.
TAGCTACTTTAAATGGTATAACATTTCGGAAGAAAAGAAAGTTAGGTTCGCTGAGATGAAATTGACAGGTAGAGCCAACCAATACTGGACTAATGTGGAGCACATGAGAGAGACCCGAGGAGAGTATCCCATAGCTGACTGGGGAGCGATGAAGCAAGAACTGAAAAGGAAATACCTTCCTCCCTCGTACTACCCGAGACTCCTAGATCGTTGGAACAGGCTAACCCAAGGGAGTAAACCCGTTAGGGAATACATCTCCACGTTTGATGACTTCTTAATCCGTTGTAACGGGGAGGAGACCACCACTCCCACACAACTTTTGTCCATGTTTAGAGTCGGATTGAGAGAAGACCTTAGGAATGAACTCTTTGCTCGAGGAATAACCACGTACGAAGCTGCCTGTAGTCTTGTACTAGACTTGGAAGAATCTAGAAGCCATACCACCAGGACCCAAGACTCTATACCTAACCCTTTTAAGTCTTCCTCTAGCCAACCGTACACCAAACCCACTGGACCCCCTGGTAGTCGGCCTGCTCCTAACCAAGCCCAACCTCGATCAGACTATAAAGGGAAAACACAAGAACGGGAGACACCCAAGACCTCTGCCGGCACTAAGTGCTTTAGATGCCACGGGTACGGACACATTGCTTCTCAGTGCTCCAGCCCGTTTAAGGTCACCATAATTGAGGAAGTGACGGAGGAAGAAGGTGAACCTGAAACTGACTTAGTCCACCATATGGACGACGATGAAGAATTTTTTGACGAAGAAGATACCGCAGTTGTTCACTGCCTTCAAAAGATGAACTACTTAGACCTACAGGTTGTTAGATGTGCCTTTTCCCAACCTAAACCTAGCGACGACTGGCGAAGAACCTCGATCTTCTACACTTTCACTAAGATTGGAGACAAAAACTGCAAGGTCATAATAGACAGTGGAAGTTGCATTAACGCTGTATCTTCAGCAATGATTTCAAAACTGCAATTGAGAACCACCCCACACCCGAACCCCTACAAAGTTGCTTGGATAAACTCGACTACCTTGGAAGTTAAAGATAGGAGTCTGGTTCCTATTGAGTTCGTGGGATACAAGGAGAAAATCTGGTGTGATGTGTTGACGATAGATGTGGGTCAAATCATCCTTGGCCGCCCTTGGCTGTTCGACAACGATGTACATATTTATGGACGATCAAACACCTGTGTGTTTGAACACGAGGGCAAGAAGATTAAACTGTTACCCACTCAACCTAAGTCTACTAAAGAAGAAGTTAAGCCCAACTCCCTGAAACCCAACACGGGTGTAAACTTGATAACTGCCAAGGACCTAAATGTGGAACTGGAGTCGGGAGCCCCTCTTTACGCGCTAGTCGGCCGAGAAATAAGTGTAGACCAAGAAGAACCGATTCCCGAAGAAGTTAAACCCCTGTTAGAAACTTTTTCTGATGTCTTTCCCGACGACTTACCCAACCAACTGCCACCTCTAAGGGACATTCAACATGCTATAGACCAATGCTGTTGTTCCACTGCTTTCAGGATCTCTCTTTTGCTTCCAAACCCAGTGCCTGAACCTTGACTCCTCTGTAATCGGCTTGTCGAAAGTGGTGGGTCAGCTTATTGTCTTATGTACTACACTTTTATATAACCAACATTTGAAGAGCATCCCAATGAGGAAGCTCATATCTGTGGTTCAGGTTCTTTATGCTCTTTCATTCATTTCTGATTTACTTTTAGTGAAGCAAATCAATGTGAGAATGGGTATTTCAAATGAAGTGCATGTGCTGTGCATTTCTTCCCTGGCTGAATCTCTTGCTCAGTTTAAGACATTACCTTTCACAGTCCTTTTCTCGAGGCTTTGCCCATTGGGTTATGAGGGTTCTCTCTTTGCCTTCTTTGCTTCAGCTATGTGTTTGTCATCTATAGTGAGTGGTGTATTTGGAGTTGGATTGGCTTCTTTGTTAGGAGTGTCATCAGAGAACTATTCAAGCTTGCCTTTGGGTATAGTTCTGCAGGTTTTCGCAGCTTTTTTGCCTTTGGGATGGATTTCTCATGTTCCTATGATGATGAATTTGGAGCTTCAGAAGCCCAAAAGATAATGGTGAAGAGGAGAAATTATTCTGTGCGGACGCTGAACGCAATTCATCGTCCGGAGACCAACCAGAATGCACCACGTCAGCTTACCGAGCCGCTGTACCGACCGGGAGTGACGTGGTGCATTATGGTTGGTCTCTAGATAGCGTTTGGCTCCGCACATAATAATTTGCTAGTGAAGAGGGATGTGGTGAGTCTTTGATCAATTTCAAGTAGCGATCCGATCATGTAAAGGCAATAGCCCTTCAAAATGTACATCACCAATGATTTTGGTGAACAATTTTGGTTGCATTTTTATGAGGGCAGTTTTTCCATGAAAAATGAAAATTTTGTTGTATATGTAAAAAAAGATATGGCATTGATCTTATAAACTGTGTACAAATTGTTTTTATTTAATGATTAATTTATTTTTACTTGACACTTTTGTAGAAGGGAGAGTGCATCAAATTCTCTTAGAATTAGTGAAAAAATGTAACAAAGTCCAGTTTACTTAACATTTTGTTGCTCTATGATGTGTGTATTTTATGTCATATACTCTTACTTCCATAGGTTATCACTTATGACTTATGTGATAACCAGCTATTTATATTTAATACTGCTAAAACAGTGATTAAAGCTTCGTTTGGGACAACTTTTTTGTTGCTTTTTAAAGCAACTTTTTAGTATAAAAGTTTTAATTTTTGTACTAAAAATTTGTTTTATGAAGGAACAAAAAATTCGTCCTAAATAAAACCTAAATCTTTAAGCAGTAAAACCATTACTCCTTTTAATATATTTAAGAGACTCAAATATAACCTATTCAACAATAATATAGTTAATTTAGTATTTATTTAGAGCCAAAACATTTTAGTGTTTGTCGTCGGTTATAACTCAAGTGATGCCCTTTCTTAAGAGGTGTTAATATGATATAGCAAACATAAAATTTATAGAACATATTATGTGTTGGAAGGTAGAAGTTTGAACTGAGAAGAGTTTTGTGCCTTTGCAATTATCTTTAAATGAACATTTGTACTTTAAAAAAAGTGATTTTACATAAATACCACTTAAAATAATTTAAAATATATATTTAAAATCAAAATTGTGATATTTACCAATATGCCACATAAAACTCTCATTTCATCTTTTATAATACTCTGTTAAGTCCTTGTTAGAAATCCCCATCACGTTAACATGGACAATAAAGCCTGTTCCAACGAAGGGTAAATAATAAGAAGCAATAACTAAATCGATAGAAGAATCATTCACCACCACCATGTTAACATCACACAAACTAATGCTCACCACATTCAAATTATCATGATAAGGACCAGAAACAATTCCCACAGAATCCTTCTCAACGATAACAACTAAAACAACAAGTTTCAGATCACGACTAGGTAAAAGAGTCACATTGTTAGTAACCGCCTTATTAATACCCTCACCAGCCTCTTGACTAGAACACATCAAGTCCACAAAAGGAGAAGCACATTGAATTCCAGCAATGTACCAACAGAAATAAGTAAATGAATTCAAACCAAAATAGAATTAATAGTATTAATATTCTCCAAAATAGGAACAACAGCAAGAAGAACCAACAATTTGGGCTTAATCGAATGCCCCACATCACCAAAAGTCAAGGGATGAAGCAAAGGTGCATTATCCAGATGGCCCACATCAGCTGGACCGACATTTTCATGCACTGATAAATAAACACAAACATTGACACGCACAATTTTATGCACATCATTAGAAGCATTATCACCCACATTAACGCTCACAGTGGGAGTATTAATAAGATGAGGGCGTAAAATGCTACAATCAAATTTCAAGTGGCCCAATGATTTGCAATAAGAACAATAAGAAGGAAAATCACCCATAACTATAGATTGAATGTAACCCAAGTTTTTGTGGCCAGCACACACGCTATCAGGAAAATATTTGGTGACATCTAACTCAGCCATAACACAAGCGATAGAGGACCGAGAGCCAGTAGAAGTAGCATTATCAATTTTTAGAGGCCGCCCAAACAGATAACCAAGACAATGAATGGTACGGGGAGAAAAGAGGTAAGGCCTATGGTTGGGAAATGATACCTAAATAAGAATGATATGTTATCAACTTCAATACCAAAAGTAGGAGTTCATTTGAAGAATTTCATAAAATAATTGTTCACAAATTGAGAATGATGAAAAAAAGTTCTACACTAATCCAAGTCATTAACGAGCTTAATAAACACATGCTTTGGGTTGAGTACAATAACAGAGAAATCACCAATAAGCTTGAGGTTGAAGAAATTTTTTTTGATTGCATCCCCAACCAAAGCGAACTCAAAGGGGTGCAGCAAGTGCAATAATTTCATCCTTTGAAATTCATAGTGATGACAACCCATGGTGAGAGGTGATTTTGAAGTCAGGGAAGCTCGAAGATGAAGAAGTACTAGAAAAAGCATATCTAAAAGAATGAGTAGAGGACTTCCCATTAAAAAAAAGGATCATTCAAACGGTTAATCATGATCAACCAAAAAAACCAGTCGAATGAGAAAAAATCATGCAAGAATATAATCAAAATACCACAGAAAAACACCTAGGGAAAGGGGACATCCCTAAAGCCGATTCAAGCGCTGGAGGTGACTAGGAGGCTATAGAGGAGGATGCTGCTAGGGCAAGAAAAACCCTAAATTGCGCAATTGCACTATTGAGGCGTACACCTCATGAAGCACCTTAATTGCGTAGGCTATGAGGCGGTTTTGAACAAAATTGCGCAATATATATATATATATATATATATAAGCTCCCATAATTAGGGTTTAAATTATGAGCGACCAAACATGTTCAAACATCTCAAAAATTTTCTCTCCCATTTTCTCTCCTAAAATTAAGAGCATGTTTTGTAAGACTTAATATGGTGCGATTTTTTTTTTCTCATGTGTTTGAATTTTGTTTCAATTTATTTTATTTTGATGTCAGGGAAGCTCGAAGATGAAGAAGCACTAGATAAATCATATCTAAAAGAATGAGTAGAGGGTTTTCCATTCAAAAAAATTGTGATCATTCAAATGGTTAATCACCATTAACCGAAAAAGCCAGCCGAATGAGAAAAAATCTTGCGAGAATATAATCAAAACACAACATAAAAACACCTAGGGAAAGGGGACTTCCCTGAAGTCGATTCAAGCGCCAGAGATGACTAGGAGGCTGTGGAGGAGGAGAGCGGCTAGGGCATGAAAAACCATAGTAGAGTTAAAAATACATATATTAAATTAAAGCTCCCATATTTAGGGTTAAAATTATAAGCGACCAAACATGTTCAAACATCTCATAAATTTTCTCTCCTAAAATTAAGGGCATGTTTTGTAAGTCTTAATATGATGTGAAATATTATTTTTCTCATGTGTTTGGGTTTTGTTTCAATTTATTTTATTATTATTATTTTTTATGAATTATTAGTAAGTTATTGAAGTTCCTTATGTCTAAGAGTAACCTAAACTAGCCTAGAACTCGAGTTTACTATAAATCTAAAAAATGATCTTAAAACCCTATGAATTTAAATCTATAACTCATTAATAACTTCAATTCATTTGAATTTGAATCGTCCAAGATTTTTTTATGTTCTCTAGACCTAGATATGTAATGATTTACTAAAAATTCTAAACAAAGTCTTATAACTCAAGCAAAATTTTCCTTTGACCCTAATTATCAAAGGAACCTATGTTTAAGTTTTCAAAGCATTTAAAAAATTTAAAAATTGAAAATAAAAAATAAATAAAAAAGTTTTCATAGCATTTAGTCTTTTAGATTAATTTTGGTGATTTTCCAAAATGCTATGCCATTTAATCTTAAAATTGTCCAAAATGAAGCCTTTCATTTCCGAAGTACCAGGTTCGTTTCGAGACAACTATCTCACTGCTTTGTAAAGCTGCTATTAAGTACATAAATATCTTGAAAGCAAAGAAAAAACAATGGACTACAACTGTCCCAAATAAAGCCTAAATCCTTCAATATCGTTGGATAGAAGCCAGGTTATTTTGATTGAATTCTTTAATATGACTTTTCAATGAATTAAAAGCTTGTAACAAGTTTGCTTGACCTTTACGAATATCTTTTTGTATAATACCTTGATGGCAGACGACTAACTATTGATCTCATTTTTTACAAGGTCAAAGCATTCCATCATCTCCTCCAAGCAATAAAGTTTTTCTATCATAGTGTAGAAAATATTTGTAGGGTCTCCGATCTCCTATTGGTGGACTTCCATTGACTTAGTGCTCACCAAACATAAGAGGCCACTAAACCCTTAGATCCTTGGTGACTCTAGGCAAAGCGGTGGGATTGCCTTCAACAATCTCATCGACCCTTTAATTTGGATCTAGTCAAACTCAATTCGACCAAAATTAATTCAGTTAAAAAATGCAATTGAATCTCATTAGGTCAAAATTGAATATCATCAGGTCAATTTGACTGGACTCGAGTTCAATTCGATTTGACAACTTTTATCGACTCCATGCAACTTGTCTTTGATTAATTGAATTAAGTTGCTGTCAGATCGAGCTCATCATGAAATATCGACTCCCTAAACCCTAAAGACTTAAGGATGAATTAATTTAACTTGATCCAGATTCAATTTTACTTGGATGATATGGTTTGGAAAAAAAAAATTGCATGAGAAGATTTCCAAAGCCCCCAATAAATACTTTTAATTTAATCTAATACATTCAAGCAAACAGCGAGGGTCCGCGGGATGCCGGATGCGAGCAACGCGGCATCGTAAGGATTACGAGTTGGATTTCGGATCCTCCATTCCTATTCATTTGCAGTATTTAAGCAACCCGATAGAGACAAAGCCAGTCAATTTCATTTCCCCGCATCATCTGCTCTGGCGAAAAACCTTAAGCTCGAAGTCATCTCGTCCTGTTCAAAGGCGAGGGAAGAGAGGGTATTGACCCCTGCCTCCCGTTGTAAGAGTTTCCTTCTCGACCCACTTCATTTGTTTTCATCGAGTTCCTCTCCGTTTGGTTTATCGTTCTCATTTGATTTCTGCTTCTAGGGTTCGATGAGCCCCGGTTACTATTTTCGTGTCTGTTTTTGAATTTTGTTGGTGGGATTCTTTTTGACCATCCCCGTAATTTTGGGTGAAGGCAATGGGAACGGAGGCGAACTGGGAGCGGCTGGTACGAGCCGCTCTGAGGAGGGAAAGGCTTGGGGCGGGAGCACATGGGCAGCCTGTCAGCGGCATTGCAGGAAATGTTCCTTCTTCTCTGGCAAACAACTTGCATATCGATGAGATACTTAGAGCTGCTGATGAGATACTAGAGGAGGACGCCAATGTCTCCAGAATATGTGAGCTTCAAACTCTTACTTGTTTCTTCTTGTTTTCCTGCCACTTTTGACTGATTAGGGTAAGATCGTTACGCATTATTGAGCACGAGTGGAAAGATGTTAGGCATCTGTTAAGTACCCTTGTTGTTTGAATTCAAGTTGAAAGTCTTAGAATTTAGTGGAACCTGTGGTTTTACAAAATGCATGAAGATGGATAAGTTAAAGTTGGGCTAACTGAGGAAGTTTTAGGACGACTGTTTTGGCTGTTGTTTGGTTGTTTGGCTGTAGAGGGGAAGGATGTGAAGCTGCCAGTTATGTAACAGCGTTGGAAAAAAAAATTGTAGAGGTGGTACCAAACTGGAAAAAAAAATTGATTTGATGTGGCTCCAGTTTGTTGGAAGGGTCTTAATAGATTTATAAATTTTGATTGCAGAAAATTTGTGCAAAATTTACATGTATTTAGGTGGTAACTTGGTTATGTTTAATCAGCTTGGAAAGCTGGATGTTACTTTGAAAAGTCCACGACAATTGCCTAAAAGCTACTTGTAGTCCCTATGCCAATTATGGACATGGTGGCTTCCGGTGGTGAGCTACGATGAATGTTGATTGATGTACTAGAGGCATCTTACTTGGCACATATTCCTAAAGTATCAACATGTTTTGTGTTTTTTGTATGCCCCTTATGATCTATATGATCTAGCTTTTCTTAGGCATTTTTGATTAGTTATACAGGCACCAAACCCTGATAAATGTGATGAAGCTAGCATGATAGCTGGATTTGGGAGTAAATTAGTACAAAGAGGTGGGACATAGCAAGCAATCTATGCGTTCAACCAATATTGCCTCTATCAATTGGCTGACCAATGGTTGTTGCTTTCCAACTTAAAGGAGCAGTTGAGAGTGCAAGTGAGAATAATAATAATAAAAAAGGACATAATA
>JADPUM010001997.1:0-43598 GCA_016618105.1 Dendrobium huoshanense
GGAGGTCCATGTATACACCTAGGAGTCTGTTTTTCTGATCAAACTTAATATGGTTCGTGTGCTTTTAAGCTTAAGAAACTTAAATAGTTATTGACTTTGTTTATGAAGAAATGTTGCGTCTCACTTATCTTCTATTTTTCTTCTTGATTTACTGTTGTTAGAGCCTTTCTTAGAGTCTTTTCAGTGATTTTTTCGTTTGGTTTCTGAGTATCAATATCTGAAATAATGTTTTAATCTTGTTAGGACTATTAAATGTTACCTAGCATAAAATATGCCTTTCGTTTTACTTGCTCTTAACTTGTCTTTTTTTCTCTGTATATTAAATATCTTGGTGATGTCCTACGTTTCTTTTTAGTTTTTTTTTTATATTCCTAGTTCAAGTTATGCACGCTTTTCTAACTGCACAGATGGCTAGAGAATTAGAAGAAATACTGCGTGGTCAGATTGCGGAGCCTGCAAATAGTTGTAAATCAGAGAGTGGGGTATCGTTCCTTGATCAAGTTATTTCTCCTCTGTATGATGTCATTGCGGCGGTTAGTTTTCTCTATAACTTCTTCTCGCACATATGTAGCCATTAATGGCTTCAATCTTAGCATATGTTGACACGCTACTTTTAGTTTAGCTATAAGGCTCTGAAGTTAACGTGAAAGTAAAAGAAAGAAACATAATTGCCATAGAAGTTTAGTTAATGCTATTAAAGCTTGTTTTTAATGTAAGTTAAATGCACAGAAAAAAGCTTTTATTATTTTTGATACATAGTTTCATATTGTGGAGTATTGTGCATATGCGTTGGCTATTAGCTTCTGCTTCGTGGCATAACAGTGCTCGTTTTGGACTTAGTGGGAGTGGTGACGGGGGTGGTGATTTTGTATGGGTCAACTTTTAAATGAACAAGACGGACGAGGGAAAAAAACACGTTAACTATAATGTATCTAAATGATAAAGATGTGTAATTACCCAACTTTGATTAAACGGCCATAGCTTCCTCATTATGAATAGTTGCATAAATGATGATAGGTTACTCTTTTATAAATATATTCTTATTGCTTTAAAAAGCACAAAACCTCACCCCTCATCATCAACAATAGCTTATCTCAACTGTTTGGGTTGGCTTTATGAAAGAAACTTGTTAAACCTGAATACTTCAAATGAACCATTCCTATTTCAGGAGGCTGCAAATAATGACAATGGGCAGGCTGCTCACTCTGCTTGGAGAAACTATGATGATTTCAATGAGTACTTCTGGTATGTTTAGGAATGAAAATCCTTGGAATTTTACTGTTTGGTTTATTGACCTGCTTTTTATCAGTATTGTTTCTTTTGTTATTGAGTTTTCATTAATAATGTATTATTTTTCATGATAATATTCACTTCTATTTCGTGTCTTCTAAATCTCATCTATTTGTCCTTCAATTTGATTTTCAATTCATAGGTCTCTTCAGTGCTTTCAGCTTGGCTGGCCATGGCGTTTGGGTTCACCTTTTTTCTTAAAACCTGTTAGAAGGGCTAAGGTATGTACCTGTTGGTAGTATTCTTGGTTTCTTTTTTTATTGCCAATTAATGATGTGATTATTGTTCTCTTTTTATTGGTGAGGTACAATCGACCTCTTATAAATTTCTAACGCATGATTTTAACTGCACTAGTAATATATTTTAGGCTCCTATTATTATTTTTGCCTAATCTTCTTTCCCTTCATAAGCTAGTGCTACCACACCTCATTTTGACCCCCTTCTAGTTAACAATGAGGTGTATTCAAGGCGGACAATCTAGTTGGATACTTTTCCTATAAACAGACATCTGGATTTTTTTTTTTCTAATTAAAATCGAATGATTTGAAAATTTGTCTACTTAGATTGTCACAACATTCATTGCATTGCATAATCATCAAATTCTCGTAACTAAATCAATTTAGAGGCATGGGAGATGCATTATAAATGTTAACATGCAAGCATGCAATTTTAATTATCAAACTAACTATAGTTCTTATAAGAAACTTCATATATAATTAATCTGTACAAGTGGTCTTTAATTTACAGAATGTTTATCTTTCTTTTATAACATATCCAAATCTATACATCCATCCCAAAATGCTTCCTTACGGAACAGCGGGATCACTTGTCTATGGTCTCATCTACTCCCTTACCTTAAATAACAATCATTATATTATCTAATGAGCTAAATATTAGTGAGATAAATAATTCTGTTATAATGTTTAAACATTCAATAAAGATAAAATAATATGCATGCTTGTTTTTTAACTAACCTGAGCATTATTTAACATAGATATATAGCTGGATTAGTGCATTAATAAATTTTAAATATCTGGTAGTTACATATGTAAAAAATTTAATTTAAGCAAGGATCATGATGCAGATATTCAATGGTGAACGCTTATGAGAGGAAGAGACGAAGATCGACGGCCGAGGTCATTCCACTTTATCTTAATTTATTAATTGCATTCCTTAAATCAATCCAAATCAATTTCAAATTAAATTGGATTGATTATTTTTCTTTCTAAAGCTGTAATTTAATTTAGGAGAGCATTAACTCCACCAATCCACTCCCCAAACTCATGCATGTTGCCGGTTTCCCCCCTTCTCTCCTATCTCCCTCTCTCTCTCTCTCTCTCTCCATTAATTCCCCTTCCCCTTTGGAGTTAATTCAAATTCCAAATCCCTCCAAATTAAAATCTAAAAACTTAAATTCATATTTTAAGTGGCTAGCCGTTCCCGTTCTACATCAGATCATCTGTAAGAAAATGATATATATATATATATATATATATATATATATATATATATATATATATATATATATATATGTCCATGTTATTACTTATTACAATCAAATTTGATAGCTGAATTGCCTGTTACTATTCAACCCGTATAAATTAATTACAGACTTTGCTGAGAAAACCTTTTACTTCTAGTTAGGTCTTGACGTCTAGTAGAATTTTCATCCTCAAGGATGTGGAAAGTTGAGTAATGGTACATGATGGTTAAGGTAGACCGATTAGTTCAATACTTCAGTTGATCATGTTGATCCCATTAATTGAGGTATAACTTACATCCTTGGGAAGACCGTAAGCATAAATTAAAACTTGTATGCTGAGAGAAGCCTGAGAAGAGAATTTATTTTAAACTATCATTTTGAACTTTGATGGTAGTGTTAGGAATCAATAATTCTATGGATCGGACTCTACAGCTAAAATGCTGAAAGAAATTTGATGTAAGTTTAGTTGTTATGGTTTTAAAGTGGCCAATAAGGCTGGGTCATATGATCTTTTATGTGGAACATTTGAATTGGGGTCTTATGGCCTTGTTGGCAAAAAAGGCCCAAATTATTGGCCTTGTGATGCGGACATCAGTACGAAGATTTGGCGCATCTATCACAGGAGGCATCGTAATTCGACGACTATAATTTAAATCTTTAATTATGAGTTAGTTTTTTGAATTTTAGTTCTTATTTGATGTATTTCTTGTTTTACCCCTAGGTTGGTTTATGTGAGTGTTGTGGCCCAAGGGGCAATTTTGTATTTTGAGTTTTCTTATGTTGTGGCCTATATATAGGGCCTTAAGCTATTTTAATAGGGGATGGATTATTGATATTAAAATTTGTGTTCAACACTTGTGTTCTTTTGAGAGGACGATAGTGAGATTCCTGTGGCTCGTGACTTGAAGTCCCTTGGAGAAGGGCAAAGCATCACCCGTCAGTCTTCGGAAGAGTCCAAGGCTCACGGTTGTTTTTTATCTTCTATCTTTGTTTTTGTTTTGTTCCTTCTTATTTCCTAGCCGTCGTCGTCATCCTCTACCTACGTCCACCATCGTCGTCTCCATTTCCTCCATAAGCCGCTGGCCACCTCACCAGAAAATCCTCCAAACCGCCGGCCATGGCTCCCTAGCCGCCGGCCTCATCCCCACTTCTCCGTCTCCTTGAAATTTCCTAATTAGGTTGATGATTTAATTAGGATGATCAAAGATTTCAAATCCTTTTGACTTTGAATTTGAAATCTTTACTAATTGTGTTTGATCGGAAGGTTTTAACTCTTCAAATCCAAAATTCAAATTTCCATTAGGAGTTAAATGCCCCCTCAATTTCCTCCCTTTAATTAAGGAATTAATCACAGCTTTAAATCTAAAATTCAATTTCAGATTTAAGAATTAATTCCCTTAAGCAATTGGGGCCCACTTATTTGAAATCAAACCTCTCTCCCTCCCTCTCTCCTAGGCCGGCCCCTCTTCCTCCTTTGCCAAATTAAGAGCCAATTAATGCTCCTAATTAACTCCCTCATTAACTCAAAATTTTTCCTCCACAAATCCCTCATTTCAAATTCAAAACATTGTGAATTTTGAAATCTTTCCTAAATTAGCGAATCTATTTTAGAAAAGTTTCTAAGTTAATAATATTTGAATTCAAATTCAAATAGAGTTAATTAATTTCCTTTGTCTAAAACTATTTTAGGCAAGCTTGTACACATGGCACCAAATCCCAATGTGAAATAATTACAATTCCTGTAACTCTTACCTGGCCGAAATTCTCATTCATATCTTGGCTCTAAATTATTTCCTAATACTAGAGGTTGGATTTAGGAAACATGAGCTGATACCAAACTGATGTGAAACATAAATGCCATATACTTGCCTAGGTGGCAAGATTAATTAAAGCTCAAATCAATTTGGGGAGAGAGAATGAAAATCTGAAATTAAGGAGTAATGAAAATTTTGAATTTGAATTGTCATTAATTGGGAGGATTAAATGATTAATTGATTTAAATCTGAAATTAAATTTCAGATTTAAATTAATGGTTATTGGCTTAATTGGAGGGACGAATTTAAGGAGTAATTAATGCTAACTCAAATTCAAATTTTGAATTTGAATTGTCATTAATTGTGAGGATTAAATGATTAATTGATTTAAATCTGAAATTAAATTTCAGATTTAAATTAATGGTTATTGGCTTAATTGGAGGGACGAATTTAAGGAGTAATTAATGCTAATTCAAATTCAAATTTTGAATATGAATTGTCATTAATTGTGAGCCTCTCCTAATTAAGAAATTTCTTTATTCCAAGGAGGAAGAGAGGGGGAGGTAGGGGTTGGTGGGCGTCGGCCTAAGGGATGGCCGGCGGGTGAATTTTTGGACGGGCCAACAGGGCCGGCGGCAAGGAGAACTTGGGGAGGAAAAGCCCGAGCTTGGTAGAGGATGAGAAGTTTGGGGAAATCTAGGAATTTCTGACCTCACGCTCTTAAACTTCAAGATCTCAAAGGAGATTGTAGGAATGTTGGAACTCACACAGAGATCTACAAAACTCTCCTCAAGAACTCACAAAGAGATCTTGAGAATCTCGGAACTCACAAAGAGATCCGCGAAACTCTCCTCAAGAACTCACAAAGAGATCTTGGGAAAGTCGGAACTCACAAAGAGATCCTTCTGAACTCACTAAGAGATCAACACGAAAATAAAATTTTCCATTATCAATAATCCATCCCCCAAATACAAGAGAAGGGGCCTCTATAAGTAGGCCTCAAGAGAAATTAAAAGACACATTCGCCCCTTGGGCTTACATAAAACAAGAGGGTAAAATGAGAAATTGCAAAACTAAATTAAAATACACTTAATAAACGAAAATAAAGCAAAGTGATCTCGATCGTCGATCTTCAGCTCCTCCTCGGATTGGCATGGACGGTTGGATGTCCGCATCACCCCCTCTCAATCCTGCCGACCCCCTCTCCTTGTCACATCCCCTACTCACTCCTAATTGCATTAGTTAAGCTCTCTCTTCCAAAACCTGTAAAGGAAGTTTGTTCTCAGCTTTCTATTCACAACCAAGGCTAGACTCCTCCTCAAGTTCTCTACGTCCTAGCCCACTAAAATCTGAGAACTCCTCTCAGATTTTTTTGGTTGAAAATCTGAAATTGTTTTCAGATTATAGGAGAGGAGGTTTGGAGCTTGCAACCTCTCTCCTACCAAGAGAAAATATGAGATTCTTCTCAGGTTTTGGGCAAAGAAATCAAAATTTCCTTCAGATTTTGGAGAAGAGATCCTCTTCCTAGCAAAGCCTCCTACCCGTTCTACTTCACCTTGCTACCTCGTTTTGGAAGAAATGAGACTCAAATTGTGGGATTGATTGTAATAGGCTTAGATGTATATTTGTTATTTTATATGCATGGCTTACTCAGTTTGAAATGAATTTTTTCTTTGCTTGGACATGCTGAACAATCATTTGCTAGACACATGCCGGTAGTAATCATTAATTGAGACCAACATGTTTGTTGATATTTGTCGAATTGGTTAAATTTTATCTTCACTCTCCAAATTGGATGTGATTTTAAGGTGAATTATATAGTTTTGCATGATTTGTCTAGATTATCTTCAATTTTTTTATCGTGCCATTTTGCTGGTTAAAGCTAGTTTTATGTTCTCTTTATTTCCTTCTCATGAAAGGAGCTTTGGTGGTAGTGATAAAACTTGGTTCATTTGGGTTATTAGAAAATCATGAGCATACTGACAGCGTGAAAGTCGCCTAGCAATTGCATTATTATCTTCTTAATGATTGTTTGAAAGTTTCTATAGAGTTTCTGCCTATTAAGATTGACTATAAGTAGTTGTTATTGTTCTTTTATTTTATTTTGTTCTTTTTCCATTTCTTCTTTCCCAACCGTTAAAGCATGATAGAGGCATCTAATTTACATCTTGTTTGGCAGCTAAAGAGATCATAGGCTTTGGCGAATCTGGAATCAGTCACTCAAGGACTACAATGACATCTATTTGATAGCAATTTTTGAGTCACTATTAACATTTTTATCTAACGCAAGGGTTTGCAATTAGTCGATTTTGATGGATTGGTTAATAGATTTGTCAAATTGAATGATTTTGGTTCTGAAATCCAAAATAGGAGAAATTGAATTGACTAAACTTTTCTTATAATAGAACCAGACTAAATGAAATCAAAATATAATTCGGTTTATTTTGTTTAATTGAAATTTAATAATAATAATAATAATAGTACTATCTCATCAAGTCAGATAACCTTTTTCAAAGAAGCATAATAGTACAATTTTACAAATAAAAAACACTAGTCCAACCATAATAAAAATTTGGATAATATATTTTCTTTCATTAAATTTATTTATAAACAATGAGTAACTTGCAAATTTTATTTTAAACCAAAATTTGGTTTTTTTGTATCATTTTAAAAAAAAAAAATTTAATCATCAATCATGATCTTAATAATCCTTAATCCAAACTAAAGATCTAACCATTTTCTAAAAGACAGTACAAAGTAAACCGAACACGGTTAGGTTTAATTTTTTGGTTAAACCAACTAAGGCACACCACTTGTTTGTTTGATGAAGAAAATGCAATAACCTCTTATTACTAGGCCAATGATTAATTAAGGAGATATCTCATATCAGATGAAAGATCGTTAATAGGGTTTTTGTCTCCTAATTCATTAGGATTAAAGAACGATGGCACAAAGTATTTAATTTATTGAAAGTATGTCGGACGATGATGTGTTTGGTATCAAAACTATGGCTCATCTGAAAGTGCAAATATCGATATAGTGTAAGGCCTAGTGGCAAAGCTACTATGGACATGGGAGGCAAATTTGCCAGGCCAAGTCTCAATGCTATAGTGGAAGTAAGTCGAATAATGATGTGTGAGGGAGGCAGTAGATCGGGGCAAGTAACGTAGGGAGAGTAAGCTGTGAGCCACTCAAAGCATGTGAGATGAGAGTTGTGACGAGGTTTGGCAGAAAGGCGAATTGGGCTAGAGAAAATTCGTTGAGAATTAGCTGAGAGTGAGTGAGAAAATGCAAGGTTCAGTTAGAGCGTTAGGCAAAATGTTGAGAGCAGGCGCTAGTTTCACTTTCCAGTGCGCCATAAGTACCAATTGGTGAGGATGCACGTGTGAGAGGGAGTCAGATGAGTAGGTTGCACAACAAAGGAATAAAGATGGGTGTGCTAGCTAGTGGAGTTGTATTAAAGTAATTGGGGCGATGATCTTAAGTGAGAGAGATGTGGGCAGTTGGGACATGGAGATCATGAGTTGGGGGGCTCAAATTTTGTTTTTGTGATTGTTGGGGTGCACAATTGTGTTCTGTTTCGTTGTGGTGAATAGTTTTCTAGTTGTCCCATTTCTTTTCTCCTGTTTTATTTTTCTTCTTTCTTCTCTTACTTTCTCCTTTTCCTCCACCCTTGCTTTTCTCATCTCCATGCCCATTTTTGCTATAGAATGTTATGCCCTATAGGGTATCCCATTATTAGGATAGGTCCTGTTCTCTAGGAGCCTATCTTTCACCCTCGTCTTCGTTTTTCTCATATTCTTTTTTTTTTGAAGTAATCTATGAGGTTTTCTGTCGGTTCTCTTGTAATTCCTTATTCTCCAACCCCTTAACCTCTTTATATGTTTTCTTTCCCATTGCCTTTTGTCTTCATCATCTTCTTTCTGCTTTCTTCCTTTTTTTTTCTACATACAACTAGGATTATGTTGAGATAGGCTTGACAGGATAAATCATCACGCATGAGATGTGAACAAGAGTTAAATGCTCTATGTATTAATGGTAAACCATACTTGATTGCTTAAGCTCTATGATGCACAGACACGGACACGGCGACATGGACACGACACGACACAGACACGGCTTTTTTTGAAAATATAAGACACGGGTACGACGCGGACACGACAATACATTTTTTATATAGTATATATATATATATATATATATATATATATATATATATATATATATATATATATATATATATATATATATATATATATATCATATTAAAAATGACAAATAATAATAAATGAATAACATGATAACTTGTCTAGCTTATAATATAAAATATTTAGTATAAAATATCTAGTACAACCATAAAAATATAAACAAATAATCACTTACTACAACATCAAGCATTCACAATGTTTAAAATTGCGTATTCGGGTATTGAGGCATTTTTCATTCGTGAGGCGAGGCGTAAGCCTCAAAATCAAAAGATTGCGTAAACATAAAATGATAAATTTTTTATATACTAATAAGTGAATAATATAAAACATAAAAAAAACATAAGATATGAAGTGAAATCAAAATATCTCAATAATAAGACAACATGAAATATTGTTCAACTCAAAATTCTATCTTTCCCAAATCCCAATAATATTTTCATTAACATATAATTCCAATTTCCAAAAATAAATAGCGATGACATATCACATATGAACTCATAAGTCATCAGCATTGTCATCACTAAGGGGTTCTTCATTTGAATTATCATTATGGTGAACTGCTCTCTCCCCTTCCTCCTCTCCTATAGAGTTCAATGTCGGGCATTTACTTCAAGATTTATGTAAGTTTTAATATATATAGCCTAAGGCATAAGCCTCATGCCAGTGAGGAGAGGCGGGCCCCAAGGCGGGCCTCAACCAAGTTGAGGCGCAAGCCTTATAAAAAAAACTCGAGGCGTTTTTTATTGGAATTGTGTAAAGGCGGGTCTCAAGGCGAGCCTCATATTGCGTTATTTCAAACCATGAGCATTCAAGCTTCAACTACTATGATTAGCTTTAGAGGTTTGATTTTGGCCTTCAATATCATCATCATTGAATATCACTGCTTTCAATTCTGGTTCAACAAGAGAAATATTTATAATTGTGCAAAAAGAGAGGAGATGAAAATACCTTCACTGCCAAAGAGAAATGAAAATGAGAATATTCGATGAATGAGTATTAAATGCAGACGTTGATTTGGTGTTGTGGATAGGAAATAAGAAATTTAGTTTAAATCTCGCCAAATATAAGAAATTATATTTTAAAAAAATTATAAGATATTTAAGATACGCGTGTCGGACACGCGTGTCCTATTTTTTTTTAATATTTTTTTAATCGGACACGTTTTCGGCGTGTCCGACACGTGTCAGAGGAGTGTCGGACGAGTGTCGTGTCGGACACGGTGTCGGACACTGCACACCTCTTTGAGGAGAAGTGTCGGTGCATCATAGCTTAAGCTCTTTTATTAATGTATTTCCGTCCACTAGTGTCTTAGTCTCAGTTTAGCCCATGGTGTTTTCCCCTCTGAGAGATTGTAGATGCCGTGGTAAATGTGGTCTCTATTCAACTGTGGTAAATGTAATCTGGCAATGTAAACAGTCCAGTTGGCGGATTTTCACTGTACTTGCATTGTAGAGTGGAAGAGTGGACAAACTAAGTCTTGCTTAGAATATTGATTTTTTTTGGTGGTCTGGTGAAAATATATTGTGAATTTATGGCTCCTAGAAGAATGTTACGTTTTTGGGGTACGGGAGAACAGATTTTTTGCCAAAGTTTGGCCATGCTCCAACTAACTATTCAGGCTTCGTTTCTATTTCTCTTATTATCTTTCACTTTTAAAGCTGTGCCTTATAATTTGGAAAACTCTGTAATATTTATGGTTTTATATTTTTTTGTAATACAGGTTCTTCTCTTTCCCACTGGAGGCAAACATCAGGGGAAGACCTCTTATGTGGAGCATCGTACTTTCCTTCATCTTTACCACAGTTTTCACAGACTTTGGATATTTCTGTTTATGATGTTTCAGGTCCGCAATATTTCTCCAGAGAAATTCTTCACAGTTTTTTCTATAGTTTAATGTGGCTCCATTTGCTTTTGTACCCTTGAACATGTTGCTATTGTTAATGCTGATCCTTGTCCACAGTTTGGGTTGGTGTATTGCTCTTGTTAATTACTATGTAGCTAGTGTGTCCTGAAAATTTGCTCTTTGGAGCACACATGCTATATTTTTATATGCTTTATATCTGCTGGTACATGCAGAGGTAATGGTGTATGCATGTTTGTTTAATCCATTTCGTTTGCAGAGGTTTATCCAGATTAGTCCAAACTGGTGAATACTTGGTATAAGTGTTACTCTTGTTTATTAAAAATTTACAATGAGTTTTAGCTCTGATGAGGACATCGGAGATCAACGGCTACGATCTTGAGTTATTTATTTATATATTTTATGTACTAGTTTATTTTATATTGTTGTTTTTCCCTTTATACTCTTACGGGTGGTCATGTAGTATTGTAGCCGGAAGGGCATTTTAGTTTTTTATTTCTTTTCTTTTCATGAGGCCTATTTATAGGCTAATTGTTTTGTATTTTGGGATGATGAATTGTTAATGAAAATTTTTATTCTACTTGTCTGATCTTTTAGTGAGTTCATGAGAGGAGATTGATCTCTTTATGAGTTCATGAGAGGAGAGACCCGAGGAGGGTGATCGCAATACCCGTCAACCTTTGGTGGATTCCAAGGTTCGCGGTTTTACGATCTCTTTGTGAGTTCGTTAGTTTACTTTTATCTTATTCGTATTTTTCTTTCATCTCTTTTCTCCCCCACTCCATCCACCACCCCTTCCAACCTACCCACCACCGGTGGCTCAACCTGCTCCACCCAATTCATCTTCTAGCTCCACCGCCTAAATCCCACCCAACCTACCTAGCCACAACCCGCCACCTAGCCGCCCCCTTTCCCCTTTGCCGCCGCCCCCCCTCATAATTTCCTCATTATGATGATTTCAATTATCATAATGACTTCCTAATTTAGCTCAAGCATGAGAGGGAAAGTTTGAATTCATTTAAAATTCAAATTCGAATTTCAAATTCTTTCCATATAGGGAATCCCAAATTAGAAAAGTATCAATCATGAATTCAATTTCAAAATAAATCAAATTGGATTTATTAGTCCCTTTTCTCAATTTGAAATTTGAAATTCAAATTTTAAAAACTTTCCTTATTTGCAAATCTAAATTAGGAAAGTGCATAACTCCTAGTCTATTTGAATTTCAAATTAGATTTGAGTTGTCATTCTCTTTCCTAAATGACATAAATTGATTTGGAAGTTACAAATCCTCTCCTCAAATCCCTCCCTCTCTCTCTCTCTCTCTCTCTCTCTCTCTCTCTCTCTCTCTATGGCCGCCCATTACTCCTCCCCTTAATTAGGAGCTTAAATCATGGCTTGAAACAAGGGTTCATTAATTCCCACTTTAATTTGAATTCAAAATTCAAATTAAATCCAGCCAAATCCACTTAAAATCTGAAATTAATCCCAGATTTTGTGATTAATTTCCCTTCCCCTCTCTCTAACTGTATACCTCTCTCCCTAGCTCTCAAAATTAATTCCTGAGGAGGAGAGAGCTGCAAGGGAACTCCTAATCCCTTACACCACTCCGTTCCCTCCAACTGATCACGAAAACTTGATGTATTTCTTAAACGGGATTGCTGTCCAGAATTCTGCATGTTAGTTAACAGCTGTCCAGCAGATTTCTGCAGTTCCACTCTAGCTGGCCAGCCCCAGAATTCGACCCATTGCTGTGCAGATCTCTCCTCTCCGCTGTTTCGCATTTCAAGCACCTGAAACCTGCTGTTTAGGAGATTTGGAACATGTTTTCTTGCTGTCCAGCCTGCTAGGTCTTCAAACACTGTTCTGACATTCCAGACTGCTGAATACACCTTCAGGAAGGTTCTTGAATGCCTCCTACTTCCTCCCAAGTCTTCCTACATCCGTGGGAACTGCTTATTTTCTGATTTTCGGGTAAACTCCCCTCCAATTCTCTTATCCTTAGTTTACTCATCAATTATAGTTTTAATGTGATTTATGACGATCATGCCAATTATTCTCCGCTAAAGCTTAGTGTTTAGTAGAAATGAGTGATGGTCATTTCATAGTACTAATCTTATTGTTAGCATAGGGATTTATTGTTGAAACCATTCGTGTATGCAACGTTAGATTAACTTGATTGTTTTCTGATCTTAACTTTCACACACGTGATTCGGCCTAAGCTTGTCTTACTGCTCTTTGTGTTTTATTGCGTCGTTTAAATTCACCATTAAGATACAATTATGTGTTCTAGGAATATTAAGCGTGCAAATTTCCTTAAGTTAATCATTCTTGCATGTACGTTTCACATCAAGCTCTGTATTGGAAGTCGTATTTTTGGGTTACCTGGAATGCTTTGTAAAATACTCATTTGAAGCTGTAACTCATTCCATTGAAGAACAGAGTCGAATTATGATTATGATAATGTCAGACACTGTACAATGGCAAAACGTGTATGTTATTTTTGTCTCTTACCTGCTGGAGTTTGGAGAATGAAAAATGAGATTTCAAACGCTTTACTTGTTCTGTTTTTCAGCTTGCTTACGTTATATATTATTCTCCATTGATTTGGGTGTGGGTTTAAATCTGTGAAATTGGTCTTTATGGAGCCCTATGTTAACTGTACAATACTATTAGATCTACCAAGTCCCTTGGTCTTCTTGTCTCTGGATGTAGCCTGATTAATGTCGTAACCTTAAATTTTTGTGACACCGTCCTACTAGTTGTTCCATTTTCTTTTTGATTGTGGATAAAGTGACTTTTTGAACATTTGCAGGCAGCTTCCCCATCTTTTGGTAGTAGGAAGTAGAGTTCAGTTTGCAGCATTCCATTTGAAGGTCCTTTAAATATGTTATAAAATCTGGCAGTTGTTTCTTCTGTTCTTCCTTTTTTTTTTTTAATGCAGTTGCACAAAACTATTGCCTCAAATCATGACCATTTTTTCCATTACGTAGCTGTGGATTGCTTACATTCTGTTCAGCTTATTCTCTGATACGGATTACTTTACATTGCTGATTCATGTGGTAACCTTAAGTTCTGTTGATACCATCCTTCTAGTTGTTCCATTTTCCTGTTGATTTTGTGGATGTAGGTGATACATTTTTAAACATTTCTAGACAGCTTCCCCATGTTTTGGCAGTAGGAAGTCGAGTCCAATTTGCAGCATTACATTTGATGGTCCTTTAAATGTTATAAAATATAGCAGTTGTTTGTTCTGGTTTTTCTTTTCTTTTTCAGTTGCACAAAACTATTGCATCAAATCTAGAAAATTTTCTGTGATATGTACCTTTGGATTACTTTGCATGCTAATCAGCTTATTTACTGCTGCTTTAGTTTTATTGCTAAATTCTTTTCTTTCAAACTTTAATTGCTTCTTCTTGGATAGATACTATTCTAGGCGCTGCTTGTGTTTTTCAGGGATTAACTATCATAGCCTTTAATAAAGGGAATCTAGATTTGAAGACTGGGAAACAGCTGCTTAGCCTTGGTCCTACATATGTTGTAATGAAGTTCGTAGAAAGTATGCTTTTGTATTCTATGTTTTTAACTTTTAAGTTTTTGCTACTTACCAAACTCTATCCATCAGACTAGATTTGCATAGATCACAAAGAGGTTTAATACTAATTTTGCTTGAAACACTATATAGGTATCCTTGACATTCTGATGATGTATGGTGCATACTCTACTTCTCGTAGCTCTGCGGTCTCCCGCATCATCTGCCGGTTTCTTTGGTTCACATTTGTTTCACTTCTTATAAGCTACCTTTTTGTGTAAGTTTTTTTTTCTCCAGCTTTTTTTGTGGCTCAAATTTTGTTTTTTGTTGTAACTGTGATTTTTAATGACGTTAATCATATGCCTTAAACTGTTTGCACAGTAAGGCACTGCAGGACGGGTCTGATTCTATATTCTTCAAGATATATGTCCTTGTAATTGTCATATATGCTGTTTTCAGAGTTTTTCTTAGTCTGTTAATGCGCATCCCGGTTTGCCACCGACTTATGTTGCCATGTGACCAATGGGCTGTAGTGCGTCTTCTTAAGTGGCTCAACCAGGTTATTGTTTTTCTTCTTCCTCACCATCATCTACGTAAAGTTACATCAATGATAATTAGAATACGCTTTGATGTAATTCTAAGCTGCTATTTTCTTATGTGAAGGAGCATAATTTTGTTGGTCGTGGGATGTATGAAAGGGCAACTGACTATATTAAGTAAGCTTCTTAAACTTTAGTTTAATTTTTTTTTTTGGATTGTAGTGGAGTGTTTCTGTCATTTATATTTGTGTGCTTGTGTATGTTTATGGTATTTTGGAATAGGCAAGTGTTTAGGGTAGTTATAATGGCCGTGGAATTACGCTTAGTATGCTAGTTAAGGTTGAAATCTTGTTGAGTGGCATTAACACGTGCTATTATGCAATTTTAAGCGTTGGGCCAGAAGTCATATATGCAAAGGCTGATTGTAGTGAAAATCAAAACTTTTATGATTCAAAATTAATTAAGTGAAAGTGTGAGGGAAGAGTCTTTTGGGATTGAGGTAGTTGGAAATAAAAAAATAGCATGAAAACTTGCGGTAAAGACTTAAAGAAGCATAAAAAAGATGCAATTTAGTGTTATTTGACAGGAATTGAAATAAAGATGGATAGAATTATGAGATTTTCAAAAAGATCTATATATACTGGAATTGATTAGGGGTTTCAATATTGGACACGACTCGAAAACCCTACTCGAACCCGACCTGAAAATTTCGGGTTCGTGTTGACCCGAACCCGAACCGGGTCGGGTTAGGGTTGACCCGAAAACCTGGTAATGACCCGGAATGACTCGCTGCCCGCCCTGACCGGGCCTGACTGAAGCTGCCCGCGTCGCATCGCGAGTCCGCGTGCACGTGCCACACGTCGCGTCTGCCCGCGCGGAATTGCCCGCCCACCCGCTGCCGCCTGCCCGTCTCACTGTGTCCTGCTACGAACCCACCGTTTCCCCCTGCGAACTTGCGCCGTTTCCCGCTTGCAGTGGATAATGGGTCGTGTCGGGTTGACCCGAACCTGAAGCGGGTGGGGTTCGGGTTCAGGAAATCGACCCGTTTGCAAAAATGAGTTAGGTTTAGGTTGACCCGAATGGTGCCTAGTCAGTTCCGGGTTTGACCCGAACTCAACCCGTGACCCGAAATTGACACCCCTAGAATTGACAATAATCTATGAAGCACATGCACTGACATGAAGCACAAGTACGTTACAATACTTCAACAATGATTCAACATAACCTTAAAAATTAGGATATGAGCTGTGGTGGATATGATGTTTTTTTTTAATACAATATTAATTTAAAAATTGTTATCAAAATATCAATGGCTATATTATCTTTCAAAAAAGCATCACATTGAAGTAAAATATCACACACAAACATTTATTTTCTACACACAAATTCCAAATTACTTTTTCCCGAGGAAACCTTAAATATGAAGATGTGAAGATTTGGTGTAGACTAAAAATAAAAGATATCTACTTTGAGGAGTAAGGAAAAAAATTAAGTCATAATTAGGGTTTTTAGGGAGTTGTAGCCTTTCTTAGGCAAAAATTAAGAGAGTAAGAAAGTACTACTAAGTCGGAGTAAAAGAGTTTTTGAAGGCGTGCCACAAGGGGGATGGAGAGTGTCAGTGGAGTGATAGATTATAGAGGAGCAGCTCAGTAGAAGATGAGATTATAGAGTGCTCAACATAGCATGCTCGAAAATGGATGAAGTTTGACTTAGAAGATTCAATATAGTTGGTTTGATTGAGGAGAAACATTTTGGGAGTATTTGTTGAGATGGGAGATTACAAAAGAAGAGACAACATTCGAATGAGGGGTTCCTATGGCGTGCAACACTAACAAACGGGGGACAACATCAAGATGAAAGGAGGATTGAGCGCTGGGGAGTTGAAATCAAGTCTTAAGTTTAGGAATAATTACCCTAGACATGTCGTTTTATGTGTTGGGCCATGTCCGAGGGGTATCAAATATATTTCCAATACGAATATTGATGAGGACATCCACCGGACATTTTGACGTACTTACCATCGGTGGGATCATAGATCGACGGCTACAATTCATAGTATTTATTTATGATGTTTTAGTGCACTTATTTTATTTTTCAGTTTTCCACTTCTACTCCTATGAGGGATTTGTGTCATGTTGTAGCCTGAAGACATTTGTGTCTTTTATATTTTGTGCTTTGGAGGCCTATATATGAAGACCTAGTCTTTGTATTATTTTCGAATGATGAATGATTAAGAAAATTTCAGCTTTCTTTGATCTCTTAGTGAGTTCCTGAGAAGAAACCCTTGGTGGGTGAAGGCAATACTCGTCAACCTTTGGAGGATTCTAAGGTTCGCGGTTCTACGATCTCTTTGTAAGTTCTTGGTTCTTTATTTTAGTCTTCATCTTCCTCTTCCCTCTTCCCCTATACCGCCGACAATCCCCTCCCTTTCTCCCCAAACCGACGACCTCAACCCCTCCCCTTGATTCCCCATTACCCACCACCCCTCCACCCAACAAGCCGCTGGCCACCTCATAACCTCGGCGGCCGATCCCACCCGGCGCCCTCACCCCCTTCCCCTTTGCCGCCGGCCTCCCTCTTGCTCCCATTCAATTATGATGATTTCAATCATCATAACTCCCTTCCTAAATAAACTCAAGCAATTAATGGAGAGATTTAAATAATTTGAAATTCAAATTTGAATTTCAAATACTTTCCTTATTTAAAAACCCAAATAAGGAAAGTTTTAGTCATGAATCCAATTTAAAATAAATTAAATTAGATTTCTTATTTACTTTCCTAGTCTACAAAGATCTATTTGGAAACTCCCAAAATCTCTCCATAATCCCTCTCCCCTCATTAAGCTGTCGGCCCCATTAATGTGTATCACCATGGTTTTTCCTAATGAGGCCCTAACTCTCATTTGAATTTTGAATTCAAAATTTGAATTATAGTTCTTGCCGCCACCCCATTATTTCCTTTAATTAATTACACTCTTTGGATAATTACTTCCAAAAAGGAGAAATTAAAACCTCAAATCCCCTCCACTAACCCTAGCCGTCCCTTCCCTCATCCTGCATAGCCCAAACTCCCCTCCTTTCCCGACCACCAAACGCCGGACCTCCCCTCCAAGGCACACAACAAAGAGTTCTCCCATGTCCATGTATGGCGGATCCGGAAGTTGATCACATATTCATTTACAATTCTCAAGAGGAAATTGACATCATTCAATCACCTTTCTTCAATCTCGGATTTGGATTCGAAGGCACCGTCAAAGAATATGTGGAGCGTATTCTCTTCACTTTAGCGGACGTCATCGAAGAGCAACAACCCACAGGATTGTGGAAGATCGTCGGACGACCACTCGTCTCTCCAACTCCGGCCAACTCTCCCTTGATCAAAACCGTCAACATCCTTTGTCTTTTAGTGGCGTCACTGGGTTTGCTAACCTTCATCCTCTGCTAACCCTACTTCCAAAGAGCGATCGAGAGGGAAACTCGAAGGTGAAAGTTCTATTTGTTAATTTCCGAATTATTGTTAATTGCATATTTGTCTTGTTATCATCTTGTTATTGTCTTGAATCGTTCTGTTAATCTATCGTGTAACCGTATGGTAGAAGCAAGTCAATAACTACGAAAATTGAAATCCTAACTTAGTGAAACATTAACCTTATAAATTCATTCCTAAAACAAATTTCTTAATAAAATCCTGCAATTCCGTTGGTTGTTTCACCTCAGATATTAAATGCATTTTCAAATGTTCATGCTCATATAAAATAATTTGTTCTAAATTAGAATGATAGACGTAATGATTTAAAATCTCAGCAACAATTATTATCATTCTGGATTTGATGATTATTATGGCAAGACCTCGTAGGTGTAAAGCTAGGAATTCTTGTAATCCTGAATGTCTTGTTAGCATATATGATATGACCTATATAAGACATATGTGCAACACAACTTCGTATTTCATAATAATGTAGTTGTTTTTCTTTTTTGGTTTTTACGATTGTATTACTCAAAATATATGAATTTATTAGTGTACCATCCAAATCATAAATATTACTAGCATACCATTTAACTCTTAAAAATATTTCAATTTGCTAGTTGATTTAATTCATAAGGAATATTCTATTGATTTTTTTTAAAAGACCTATAAGTTCACCCTAATTATAAAAATAACCCTCCTAACTTCTCTTGTTGGGTATGTCGGTCAAAATTCTCAAACAACAAACTTGATTGATTAGTATAATAGGGTTGTGTAAGGGCTGGTCAATTTAAGTTTATTGCCATAAATGATGCTGAGGTGTACTTATGTCGCCAAAAGAAGGTTGCAAATGTGAACATTTTTAGGGCGCGATTAAAACACACTACCCTAAACAATCTCTTGTTCACATCTTAAAAAGTAATCCGCGACGTCGTACCAAACGGGGCCTTAGTTTGGTTGGTCCCTTAAGCTTATATTGAGATCTTGGTCTAGGGTTAGTTTAAGTTTTCTATGCTTGAGGCATGATAGTGATTGTTGGCAGATTGGTGTTATGGACGACCCAAAAACTTTTTATGTCGGTTTTTTTTCCTTTTCTTGCTTCTTGATCAGCTTAAATATGTAAGCTTGTGGTGGAATGTTCCATTCGAGTTAACATCAACTAACCAATATTCTTGTCACTAGGAATATGCATTCCAGGCTCTCAATTATAATTTATCCTATCTTATGCAAAGAATATGCAATGCAACCAAATACTTTAAACATTGTGTTGTCTCCTGATTTTCCAATTCAAGTTTTGTTGTGAACTTAATGGAAAATCAAGACAACTACTCATCAAATTGACAACTGTATTGATTGCTTCTACTAGTAGTGTCTTTGGAAAACTTGCATTATTCATCATACATTTTACCCGTTCAAGAATGATCATGTTCTAACAAATATTAAGATAAGGAAGAAATTTGACCATCTTTTTTTATTTTTAATTATATATATATTTTTTTAATTTGACCATCGTAATAAAAGCTAACATGCTCTTTTGCCTTAACTGAAATTGTAACCAAAATAAATTTTTTGTGGGCTATAAAATGTAGTGGGATTAATAACTATAATATAGAGTTCAACATACAAGAAAATATTATACATTATATCATGTTGATTATTTGAATTAATATGAGATTTATTAATCATACAGATAGCTAGCTGAATGCAATAATTGTTAAATTGAATCATGCTTCCATAAACAGGAAAATGATATAATCATAAATACTACGCATGAATTCTTGCAAGGAATGGAAAATCTGATTATCTAATGTACAAACATTCAATGAGTTAAGCTAGGTAACGGGTACCATCATAATGCTAGTCTACTGTCTTATTATTTTTCTCATTTTTATTTGTCAGTCTTAGAAGTGTCAAATAATGTCTTTGTAGTTTTTGAGATATTTATATATCATATGATCATCACCTATATTGTAGTCGTTTAATAGTCCTTGTTAAGGGTTTCAATTATTGCAACATAACAAATTTAAATGACCTCTCAATTAAGGATGAACTACTGTTAATTAACAAGTATTGGGACTTAGTGATGAGGACATCGACAGACGCTACATACATGTTTATCGCCGGCGAAACCGCAGATCGACGGCCACGATTCAGCGTCTCTACTTTTGATATAGATGTTATGATTATTGTCTTAGTTATTTTCTGTTTTTCCCATTTTACCCCTGTGGGGAGTTATCTGTCTTGTAGCCCTTGAGGGCATTTGAGTCCTTTTTATTTTATGTCTTTGTTAGAGGCTATATATAGCCTTCATATTGTAATTTTGATGCTTAATGAATATTTTGAATGAAATTTAGTTGTTATCCTTTTCTTTTCTACTTCTTATTGTGGAGAGCTAGAGAGGAGAACGAGAGTCCAAGGTGTGGGCGAAAAGCAATACCCACCAGTCATTGGAAGAGTCCGTGACTCGTGGTCTACCTCCACCGCTCGATTCCCTTCCCCTTCCCAACCCGCCGGCCCTATCCCACCATTGGCCGCCGACCACCTCACCTCCTCCACCTCCTCCCAAGCACATCCACCACCGGCCTCCTCCCACTCTCCCTCTTCTTGTTCGAATTTTGAAATTACTTGAATTTTGGCGAACCCAAATATGGAAAGTTTTCGAATCCAAAATTCGAATGAAACCTAGTTGGAGGAGTTTTTAATTTCCCTCTAAATTTTGTTCCTATTTGGAAAGAGCTTGATTCCTCACCCTAAATCTCTCCCTCTTCCCCTCTACATGCCGCCGGCCTCCCTATGTGGCCACCCCTCATTAATTGCCACTTAAACCCTCTCCCCATTTGAAATCCAAATTTGAATTTCAATTAATTCTCCCCATCTTATTAAAACTGAAAACCCAAATTTCAGTTTTAATTTTCTCCCTCCCTCTCTATATCCCGCCGGCCCCATCCTTGGCTCCCCTCATTAATCTCCATTAATCCCCACTTAAAGCCATAACTCCACTTGATTTGAAATTCAAATCTCAAGCCTTTTTCCCCCCCAATCTATTCAAAACTGAAATTAAATTTCAGTTTTGGTTAATCTCTCCCAAAATTTCTAAATCCCTTTCTCCACCCTAGCTTTGCTCATCACACCCGCCGGCCTCCCCCTCTTCTCCAGCTCCCACCGTCCACCTTGCTTCCCCCTCGGATTGAGAAGCCAAGAGAAGGATAAGACGACGTCTCCTCTCTATATTTCAATGTCGGATGGCGGATCCCGAGCTTGAGTGGGGTCTCGTGTTCAACGCCGACGGAAGTATCAACATACTACGGTCTCCATGTTTCGACGTGGGATTTGAAGACGAAGCCACCGTGGAAGAGTACTTGGAGAGAGTCGTCCCGATCCTTGCAAGTATCTACGACCGACAATTTTCAAAGCACACTTGGAGCCTCGACGGCCGCTTACGGCTTCCTTCCCCTCCGACTACTTTTCCTCGGACGAAGTTCTTCGGCGTCCTCTCTCTAGTGGTAATACCCTTCATCGCTTGGATCTTCTATCTCCGCCAAAAGCCCACCAATCTTTGAGTGAGACGGCCACGAGGTGAAATTCTCGTTGTTAAACGTTGGGTTTTTGTTATTGTACTTTGCATATTAAATTCCCCTAGAACTTTGAATGAATTGATTCGGTTAATCTCTATTGCAACTTTTTGGCCTAAGCAAGTTAACATTTCTAATTCTTAACCCTATCTTGCATGATCGACATCAATTTATAATAGCAAACTTAAACAATTCTCTTTTTAATTTGAACGTAACTCCTAGTAGTTTTACATCATATTTGGTATCAGAGCATGGCTAGCATGCTTTGATCATGCTAGATGCATCCTAGGTGTATCATTTAGGTTGTCTTTAAATGTCGCATGCATAACATTATTTAAACTAGTCTAACCCACTGATTTCGTTTGCTGTCCTTAATTTCCTGCAACAAAATTTTCATCTTACATACTCATATTTAAGTGTTTAAGTGCTGCCATCACTACATTCATATGCATAATAGTCTAGGCCACTTAGACTCTTGCTGTCCACTGTTTTTCTACACTTGGTTTCACTCTTAAAGTGAGTTTTAGGTTGTGTTAGATTGCTGTCCACCATTTCCTGCAGCGGTTAAGCACCCGTTAGTGACCCTACATTCACTGTTTAGGTGCTGCCTTCACCCGGAAACATTGCCTAGACAATTAGGTGACTTCACCCATCGTTGTGTTTGCTGTCCAGCACTTTACAGCTGCTGTAAGTGCAATTCCAGCAAGCATTTTAGGGAGTTTAGCTGCTGTCTTGGACCTAGAAACCTTCCTAGTGATCCCTAGAACCCAACCATGGATCCCACTCACATTCAAGCAACCTTAGACATGATTGTAGGCCAGTTGGGCGCAATGTCGCAGCAAATTAGAGACACCCAAACGAGTGTGGCGGACCTTAAGCGTCATACTGGAGAGAGACTTGACAACATTGAACGAAGCGGACACCCGGCTATCTACACGCCCTCTAGACCTCAATCACCTTATGGCGAGGATGCCCGAACCGAGTACGGACCTCCTAGGGATTACTACCGACCCAACCACCGACCCCATCACGAACCGGTAGGTCGTGACGCGCCTTGGAGAGACAATGACGCCCAGCTCCTTAAGAGCATTAAGATAGATGCCCCAACTTTTGACGGAACTTTAGAACCACAGGTCTTCCTCGATTGGATTAAAAGGATGGATAGCTACTTTAAATGGTATAACATTTCGGAAGAAAAGAAAGTTAGGTTCGCTGAGATGAAATTGACAGGTAGAGCCAACCAATACTGGACTAATGTGGAGCACATGAGAGAGACCCGAGGAGAGTATCCCATAGCTGACTGGGGAGCGATGAAGCAAGAACTGAAAAGGAAATACCTTCCTCCCTCGTACTACCCGAGACTCCTAGATCGTTGGAACAGGCTAACCCAAGGGAGTAAACCCGTTAGGGAATACATCTCCACGTTTGATGACTTCTTAATCCGTTGTAACGGGGAGGAGACCACCACTCCCACACAACTTTTGTCCATGTTTAGAGCCGGATTGAGAGAAGACCTTAGGAATGAACTCTTTGCTCGAGGAATAACCACGTACGAAGCTGCCTGTAGTCTTGTACTAGACTTGGAAGAATCTAGAAGCCATACCACCAGGACCCAAGACTCTATACCTAACCCTTTTAAGTCTTCCTCTAGCCAACCGTACACCAAACCCACTGGACCCCTTGGTAGTCGGCCTGCTCCTAACCAAGCCCAACCTCGATCAGACTATAAAGGGAAAACACAAGAACGGGAGACACCCAAGACCTCTGCCGGCACTAAGTGCTTTAGATGCCACGGGTACGGACACATTGCTTCTCAGTGCTCCAGCCCGTTTAAGGTCACCATAATTGAGGAAGTGACGGAGGAAGAAGGTGAACCTGAAACTGACTTAGTCCACCATATGGACGACGATGAAGAATTTTTTGACGAAGAAGATACCGCAGTTGTTCACTGCCTTCAAAAGATGAACTACTTAGACCTACAGGTTGTTAGATGTGCCTTTTCCCAACCTAAACCTAGCGACGACTGGCGAAGAACCTCGATCTTCTACACTTTCACTAAGATTGGAGACAAAAACTGCAAGGTCATAATAGACAGTGGAAGTTGCATTAACGCTGTATCTTCAGCAATGATTTCAAAACTGCAATTGAGAACCACCCCACACCCGAACCCCTACAAAGTTGCTTGGATAAACTCGACTACCTTGGAAGTTAAAGATAGGAGTCTGGTTCCTATTGAGTTCGTGGGATACAAGGAGAAAATCTGGTGTGATGTGTTGACGATAGATGTGGGTCAAATCATCCTTGGCCGCCCTTGGCTGTTCGACAACGATATACATATTTATGGACGATCAAACACCTGTGTGTTTGAACACGAGGGCAAGAAGATTAAACTGTTACCCACTCAACCTAAGTCTACTAAAGAAGAAGTTAAGCCCAACTCCCTGAAACCCAACACGGGTGTAAACTTGATAACTGCCAAGGACCTAAATGTGGAACTGGAGTCGGGAGCCCCTCTTTACGCGCTAGTCGGCCGAGAAATAAGTGTAGACCAAGAAGAACCGATTCCCGAAGAAGTTAAACCCCTGTTAGAAACTTTTTCTGATGTCTTTCCCGACGACTTACCCAACCAACTGCCACCTCTAAGGGACATTCAACATGCTATAGACCTAGTGCCCGGAGCATCCCTACCAAACCTACCCCATTACCGGATGAACCCCACTGAACACGAGGAGCTCAAACGACAAGTGGATGAATTGTTACAGCGCGGGTTCATTAAGGAGAGCCTTAGTCCATGTGCGGTGCTTGCCCTTCTTACCCCTAAGAAGGATGGGACGTGGAGAATGTGCGTTGATAGCCGTGCTATCAACAAAATTACCGTCAAGTACCGTTTCCCAATCCCTCGATTAGATGACATGTTGGACATGATGACCGGAGCCACACTCTTCTCTAAGATCGATCTTAAGAGTGGCTATCACCAAAATAGGATCCGTCCGGGGGATGAGTGGAAAACAGCTTTCAAAACTAAAGATGGGTTGTACGAATGGACAGTAATGCCTTTTGGATTGAGTAACGCGCCCAGCACTTTCATGAGAGTAATGACTCAAATCCTTAAGCCGTTACTTGGAAAATTTGTTGTAGTTTACTTTGATGACATCCTGATCTATAGTCGTTCGGTGGAGCAACATTTGAATCACCTAAAACAAGTCTGCGAGATTTTGAAGAAAGAACGAATGTATGCCAACCCTAAGAAATGCGCTTTCCTCACGAATCAAGTAACTTTTCTTGGGTTTATAATTTCTTCCCACGGCATTTCTGCCGACCCCGAAAAAGTGCGAGCAATCAATGAGTGGCCTCTACCAAAGAATATTAGAGATGTCAGGAGTTTTCACGGACTGGCCACGTTTTATAGGAGATTTATCAGAAACTTTAGCACCATCGTGGGTCCCATAACTGATTGTTTAAAGAAAGGAGATTTTGTCTGGACGACATCTGCCACTAAGGCTTTTGAGGAAATTAAAAGAAAAATGGTTGAAGCACCAGTCATGCGTCTACCCGACTTTTCGAAAGTTTTTGAAGTGACCTGCGACGCATCTGGTATAGGAATAGGAGGAGTACTATCGCAAGAAGGACACCCGGTTGCCTACTTTAGCGAGAAATTAAATGACATCAGGCAACGATACTCCACCTACGATAAGGAATTCTACGCCATAATTCAGTCCCTCAGGTATTGGAGACATTACCTGCTTCCCCAAGAATTCGTTATCTTCTCTGACCACGAAGCTTTACGATATATCAATTCCCAGAAGAAACTGAATGCCCGGCACGGAAGATGGGTTGAATTCCTTCAAGAATACGCTTACACCATTAGACACAAAGCCGGTTCTGAAAACAAGGTTGCGGATGCACTAAGTCGTAGGATGATGGTTACACGTGAGATGAGGACTGAAGTGATTGGTTTTGAGCAAATTAAAGAAAACTATTCGGACTGCCCCGATTTTGGAGAAACCCATTCCAAACTAACAACTGGAGACGAGCGTATCATAGGAGATTTTATTTTGGAAGATGGGTACCTGTTTAAGGCTCAAAAACTTTGCATTCCCACAACTTCACTGCGAGAATTTCTTGTGTGGGAACTACATGCTGGAGGTTTAGCGGGTCACTTTGGTCAAGCCAAGACCATTGCAGCGGTTGAGAATCGTTTTTACTGGCCAAGTCTTAAGAAGGACGTTAGCAGATTAGTAAGGCGGTGTCACACCTGTCAGCTGGCCAAACAACGAAAACAAAACACCGGCCTTTACACACCCCTACCGGTGCCTAACCAACCGTGGCAAGACGTCAGCATGGACTTTGTTTTAGGGCTACCCAAGACCGTTAGGAAACATGACTCAGTTTGCGTAGTTGTCGATAGGTTTTCTAAGATGGCCCATTTTCTCCCTTGCTCCAAGACTTTCGACGCCTCTAGAGTAGTCAAACTGTACTTTGATGAAATTGTGAGACTTCACGGGCTACCTAAAACCATAGTTTCGGACCGAGATGTGAAATTTACTAGTTATTTTTGGAAGACCTTATGGCATAAAATGGGGACCAAACTGAAGTTCTCTACCGCCTTTCACCCCCAAACAGACGGTCAAACGGAAGTAGTGAATAGGAGTCTAGGAAATCTGCTAAGGACTTTGGTTGGAGATAACATTAAGGACTGGGACTCTAAGTTGCCTATATCTGAATTTGCCTATAATAACTCTGTGAATAGAACTACGGGTCTTAGCCCTGCTGAAATAGTGTACGGGTACCTCCCCAACCAACCCATCGACCTGATTCCTATGAGCACTAGAGTTAGAACATCTGAGTTAGCATCATCATATGCATCGCATCTACAGGAGTTACATAAAGAAATTAAAAAGAAAATTGAACAAAGTAATGCAACTTATAAATTTATGGCTGACCATAAAAGAAGAGCTAAGGTATTTGAAATTGGAGACTTTGTGATGGTTCGGATCCGTCCGGAGCGTTTTCCTCCTGGATCCGCAAAGAAGCTGCATGCGAGAAGCGCCGGACTGTTCAAGATAATTTCAAAGGTGAATGACAATGCTTACGTACTAGACCTTCCCGAAGGTTTCAACATTAACCCCACATTTAACATAGAAGATTTAGTAACCTTCGAGGGAACAGAATTTAACCCATGCAATCCACTTTCAAATGAGCCTTGTGTGACCATACCTGGTGAGATCCCCAACCCTCCACTCCCAAAATTACCCCCTTTACCCAATGCGGAGATAGTTGAATCCATATTAGATAATGAGATCACTACTACGAAAGGAGGCGGATGTCGAAGATACTTAGTCCACTGGAAAGGGACCCCGGCGACGGAGGATACGTGGGTTGACCGCGAGGAGCTGCAGAGCCTAGACCCAGACCTTCTAGAGTGGTACGAGAGCTCTAGAGACACTCACTCGACAGGGTCGAGTTTTCTCCCACCTGGGGAGAATGATGAGGACATCGACAGACGCTACAGACATGTTTATCGCCGGCGAAACCGCAGATCGACGGCCACGATTCAGCGTCTCTACTTTTGATATAGATGTTATGATTATTGTCTTAGTTATTTTCTATTTTTCCCATTTTACCCCTGTGGGGAGTTATCTGTCTTGTAGCCCTTGAGGGCATTTGAGTCCTTTTTATTTTATGTCTTTGTTAGAGGCTATATATAGCCTTCATATTGTAATTTTGATGCTTAATGAATATTTTGAATGAAATTTAGTTGTTATCCTTTTCTTTTCTACTTCTTCTTGTGGAGAGCTAGAGAGGAGAACGAGAGTCCAAGGTGTGGGCGAAAAGCAATACCCACCAGTCATTGGAAGAGTCCGTGACTCGTGGTCTACCTCCACCGCTCGATTCCCTTCCCCTTCCCAACCCGCCGGCCCTATCCCACCATTGGCCGCCGACCACCTCACCTCCTCCACCTCCTCCCAAGCACATCCACCACCGGCCTCCTCCCACTCTCCCTCTTCTTGTTCGAATTTTGAAATTACTTGAATTTTGGCGAACCCAAATATGGAAAGTTTTCGAATCCAAAATTCGAATGAAACCTAGTTGGAGGAGTTTTTAATTTCCCTCTAAATTTTGTTCCTATTTGGAAAGAGCTTGATTCCTCACCCTACATCTCTCCCTCTTCCCCTCTACATGCCGCCGGCCTCCCTATGTGGCCACCCCTCATTAATTGCCACTTAAACCCTCTCCCCATTTGAAATCCAAATTTGAATTTCAATTAATTCTCCCCATCTTATTAAAACTGAAAACCCAAATTTCAGTTTTAATTTTCTCCCTCCCTCTCTATATCCCGCCGGCCCCATCCTTGGCTCCCCTCATTAATCTCCATTAATCCCCACTTAAAGCCATAACTCCACTTGATTTGAAATTCAAATCTCAAGCCTTTTTCCCCCCCAATCTATTCAAAACTGAAATTAAATTTCAGTTTTGGTTAATCTCTCCCAAAATTTCTAAATCCCTTTCTCCACCCTAGCTTTGCTCATCACACCCGCCGGCCTCCCCCTCTTCTCCAGCTCCCACCGTCCACCTTGCTTCCCCCTCGGATTGAGAAGCCAAGAGAAGGATAAGACGACGTCTCCTCTCTATATTTCAATGTCGGATGGCGGATCCCGAGCTTGAGTGGGGTCTCGTGTTCAACGCCGACGGAAGTATCAACATACTACGGTCTCCATGTTTCGACGTGGGATTTGAAGACGAAGCCACCGTGGAAGAGTACTTGGAGAGAGTCGTCCCGATCCTTGCAAGTATCTACGACCGACAATTTTCAAAGCACACTTGGAGCCTCGACGGCCGCTTACGGCTTCCTTCCCCTCCGGCTACTTTTCCTCGGACGAAGTTCTTCGGCGTCCTCTCTCTAGTGGTAATACCCTTCATCGCTTGGATCTTCTATCTCCGCCAAAAGCCCACCAATCTTTGAGTGAGACGGCCACGAGGTGAAATTCTCGTTGTTAAACGTTGGGTTTTTGTTATTGTACTTTGCATATTAAATTCCCCTAGAACTTTGAATGAATTGATTCGGTTAATCTCTATTGCAACTTTTTGGCCTAAGCAAGTTAACATTTCTAATTCTTAACCCTATCTTGCATGATCGACATCAATTTATAATAGCAAACTTAAACAATTCTCTTTTTAATTTGAACGTAACTCCTAGTAGTTTTACATCATATTTGGTATCAGAGCATGGCTAGCATGCTTTGATCATGCTAGATGCATCCTAGGTGTATCATTTAGGTTGTCTTTAAATGTCGCATGCATAACATTATTTAAACTAGTCTAACCCACTGATTTCGTTTGCTGTCCTTAATTTCCTGCAACAAAATTTTCATCTTACATACTCATATTTAAGTGTTTAAGTGCTGCCATCACTACATTCATATGCATAATAGTCTAGGTCACTTAGACTCTTGCTGTCCACTGTTTTTCTACACTTGGTTTCACTCTTAAAGTGAGTTTTAGGTTGTGTTAGATTGCTGTCCACCATTTCCTGCAGCGGTTAAGCACCCGTTAGTGACCCTACATTCACTGTTTAGGTGCTGCCTTCACCCGGAAACATTGCCTAGACAATTAGGTGACTTCACCCATCGTTGTGTTTGCTGTCCAGCACTTTACAGCTGCTGTAAGTGCAATTCCAGCAAGCATTTTAGGGAGTTTAGCTGCTGTCTTGGACCTAGAAACCTTCCTAGTGATCCCTAGAACCCAACCATGGATCCCACTCACATTCAAGCAACCTTAGACATGATTGTAGGCCAGTTGGGCGCAATGTCGCAGCAAATTAGAGACACCCAAACGAGTGTGGCGGACCTTAAGCGTCATACTGGAGAGAGACTTGACAACATTGAACGAAGCGGACACCCGGCTATCTACACGCCCTCTAGACCTCAATCACCTTATGGCGAGGATGCCCGAACCGAGTACGGACCTCCTAGGGATTACTACCGACCCAACCACCGACCCCACCACGAACCGGTAGGTCGTGACGCGCCTTGGAGAGACAATGACGCCCAGCTCCTTAAGAGCATTAAGATAGATGCCCCAACTTTTGACGGAACTTTAGAACCACAGGTCTTCCTCGATTGGATTAAAGGGATGGATAGCTACTTTAAATGGTATAACATTTCGGAAGAAAAGAAAGTTAGGTTCGCTGAGATGAAATTGACAGGTAGAGCCAACCAATACTGGACTAATGTGGAGCACATGAGAGAGACCCGAGGAGAGTATCCCATAGCTGACTGGGGAGCGATGAAGCAAGAACTGAAAAGGAAATACCTTCCTCCCTCGTACTACCCGAGACTCCTAGATCGTTGGAACAGGCTAACCCAAGGGAGTAAACCCGTTAGGGAATACATCTCCACGTTTGATGACTTCTTAATCCGTTGTAACGGGGAGGAGACCACCACTCCCACACAACTTTTGTCCATGTTTAGAGTCGGATTGAGAGAAGACCTTAGGAATGAACTCTTTGCTCGAGGAATAACCACGTACGAAGCTGCCTGTAGTCTTGTACTAGACTTGGAAGAATCTAGAAGCCATACCACCAGGACCCAAGACTCTATACCTAACCCTTTTAAGTCTTCCTCTAGCCAACCGTACACCAAACCCACTGGACCCCCTGGTAGTCGGCCTGCTCCTAACCAAGCCCAACCTCGATCAGACTATAAAGGGAAAACACAAGAACGGGAGACACCCAAGACCTCTGCCGGCACTAAGTGCTTTAGATGCCACGGGTACGGACACATTGCTTCTCAGTGCTCCAGCCCGTTTAAGGTCACCATAATTGAGGAAGTGACGGAGGAAGAAGGTGAACCTGAAACTGACTTAGTCCACCATATGGACGACGATGAAGAATTTTTTGACGAAGAAGATACCGCAGTTGTTCACTGCCTTCAAAAGATGAACTACTTAGACCTACAGGTTGTTAGATGTGCCTTTTCCCAACCTAAACCTAGCGACGACTGGCGAAGAACCTCGATCTTCTACACTTTCACTAAGATTGGAGACAAAAACTGCAAGGTCATAATAGACAGTGGAAGTTGCATTAACGCTGTATCTTCAGCAATGATTTCAAAACTGCAATTGAGAACCACCCCACACCCGAACCCCTACAAAGTTGCTTGGATAAACTCGACTACCTTGGAAGTTAAAGATAGGAGTCTGGTTCCTATTGAGTTCGTGGGATACAAGGAGAAAATCTGGTGTGATGTGTTGACGATAGATGTGGGTCAAATCATCCTTGGCCGCCCTTGGCTGTTCGACAACGATGTACATATTTATGGACGATCAAACACCTGTGTGTTTGAACACGAGGGCAAGAAGATTAAACTGTTACCCACTCAACCTAAGTCTACTAAAGAAGAAGTTAAGCCCAACTCCCTGAAACCCAACACGGGTGTAAACTTGATAACTGCCAAGGACCTAAATGTGGAACTGGAGTCGGGAGCCCCTCTTTACGCGCTAGTCGGCCGAGAAATAAGTGTAGACCAAGAAGAACCGATTCCCGAAGAAGTTAAACCCCTGTTAGAAACTTTTTCTGATGTCTTTCCCGACGACTTACCCAACCAACTGCCACCTCTAAGGGACATTCAACATGCTATAGACCTAGTGCCCGGAGCATCCCTACCAAACCTACCCCATTACCGGATGAACCCCACTGAACACGAGGAGCTCAAACGACAAGTGGATGAATTGTTACAGCGCGGGTTCATTAAGGAGAGCCTTAGTCCATGTGCGGTGCCTGCCCTTCTTACCCCTAAGAAGGATGGGACGTGGAGAATGTGTGTTGATAGCCGTGCTATCAACAAAATTACCGTCAAGTACCGTTTCCCAATCCCTCGATTAGATGACATGTTGGACATGATGACCGGAGCCACACTCTTCTCTAAGATCGATCTTAAGAGTGGCTATCACCAAATTAGGATCCGTCCGGGGGATGAGTGGAAAACAGCTTTCAAAACTAAAGATGGGTTGTACGAATGGACAGTAATGCCTTTTGGATTGAGTAACGCGCCCAGCACTTTCATGAGAGTAATGACTCAAATCCTTAAGCCGTTACTTGGAAAATTTGTTGTAGTTTACTTTGATGACATCCTGATCTATAGTCGTTCGGTGGAGCAACATTTGAATCACCTAAAACAAGTCTGCGAGATTTTGAAGAAAGAACGAATGTATGCCAACCCTAAGAAATGCGCTTTCCTCACGAATCAAGTAACTTTTCTTGGGTTTATAATTTCTTCCCACGGCATTTCTGCCGACCCCGAAAAAGTGCGAGCAATCAATGAGTGGCCTCTACCAAAGAATATTAGAGATGTCAGGAGTTTTCACGGACTGGCCACGTTTTATAGGAGATTTATCAGAAACTTTAGCACCATCGTGGGTCCCATAACTGATTGTTTAAAGAAAGGAGATTTTGTCTGGACGACATCTGCCACTAAGGCTTTTGAGGAAATTAAAAGAAAAATGGTTGAAGCACCAGTCATGCGTCTACCCGACTTTTCGAAAGTTTTT
This sequence comes from Dendrobium huoshanense, assembly GCA_016618105.1. Classification (NCBI taxonomy): domain Eukaryota; kingdom Viridiplantae; phylum Streptophyta; class Magnoliopsida; order Asparagales; family Orchidaceae; genus Dendrobium; species Dendrobium huoshanense. The sequence goes on from JADPUM010001997.1 coordinate 32,253, forward strand.
GAAGTGACCTGCGACGCATCTGGTATAGGAATAGGAGGAGTACTATCGCAAGAAGGACACCCGGTTGCCTACTTTAGCGAGAAATTAAATGACATCAGGCAACGATACTCCACCTACGATAAGGAATTCTACGCCATAATTCAGTCCCTCAGGTATTGGAGACATTACCTGCTTCCCCAAGAATTCGTTATCTTCTCTGACCACGAAGCTTTACGATATATCAATTCCCAGAAGAAACTGAATGCCCGGCACGGAAGATGGGTTGAATTCCTTCAAGAATACGCTTACACCATTAGACACAAAGCCGGTTCTGAAAACAAGGCTGCGGATGCACTAAGTCGTAGGATGATGGTTACACGTGAGATGAGGACTGAAGTGATTGGTTTTGAGCAAATTAAAGAAAACTATTCGGACTGCCCCGATTTTGGAGAAACCCATTCCAAACTAACAACTGGAGACGAGCGTATCATAGGAGATTTTATTTTGGAAGATGGGTACCTGTTTAAGGCTCAAAAACTTTGCATTCCCACAACTTCACTGCGAGAATTTCTTGTGTGGGAACTACATGCTGGAGGTTTAGCGGGTCACTTTGGTCAAGCCAAGACCATTGCAGCGGTTGAGAATCGTTTTTACTGGCCAAGTCTTAAGAAGGACGTTAGCAGATTAGTAAGGCGGTGTCACACCTGTCAGCTGGCCAAACAACGAAAACAAAACACCGGCCTTTACACACCCCTACCGGTGCCTAACCAACCGTGGCAAGACGTCAGCATGGACTTTGTTTTAGGGCTACCCAAGACCGTTAGGAAACATGACTCAGTTTGCGTAGTTGTCGATAGGTTTTCTAAGATGGCCCATTTTCTCCCTTGCTCCAAGACTTTCGACGCCTCTAGAGTAGCCAAACTGTACTTTGATGAAATTGTGAGACTTCACGGGCTACCTAAAACCATAGTTTCGGACCGAGATGTGAAATTTACTAGTTATTTTTGGAAGACCTTATGGCATAAAATGGGGACCAAACTGAAGTTCTCTACCGCCTTTCACCCCCAAACAGACGGTCAAACGGAAGTAGTGAATAGGAGTCTAGGAAATCTGTTAAGGACCTTGGTTGGAGATAACATTAAGGACTGGGACTCTAAGTTGCCTATAGCTGAATTTGCCTACAATAACTCTGTGAATAGAACTACGGGTCTTAGCCCTGCTGAAATAGTGTACGGGTACCTCCCCAACCAACCCATCGACCTGATTCCTATGAGCACTAGAGTTAGAACATCTGAGTTAGCATCATCATATGCATCGCATCTACAGGAGTTACATAAAGAAATTAAAAAGAAAATTGAACAAAGTAATGCAACTTATAAATTTATGGCTGACCATAAAAGAAGAGCTAAGGTATTTGAAATTGGAGACTTTGTGATGGTTCGGATCCGTCCGGAGCGTTTTCCTCCTGGATCCGCAAAGAAGCTGCATGCGAGAAGCGCCGGACCGTTCAAGATAATTTCAAAGGTGAATGACAATGCTTACATACTAGACCTTCCCGAAGGTTTCAACATTAACCCCACATTTAACATAGAAGATTTAGTAACCTTCGAGGGACCAGAATTTAACCCATGCAATCCACTTTCAAATGAGCCTTGTGTGACCATACCTGGTGAGATCCCCAACCCTCCACTCCCAAAATTACCCCCTTTACCCAATGCGGAGATAGTTGAATCCATATTAGATAATGAGATCACTACTACGAAAGGAGGCGGATGTCGAAGATACTTAGTCCACTGGAAAGGGACCCCGGCGACGGAGGATACGTGGGTTGACCGCGAGGAGCTGCAGAGCCTAGACCCAGACCTTCTAGAGTGGTACGAGAGCTCTAGAGACACTCACTCGACAGGGTCGAGTTTTCTCCCACCTGGGGAGAATGATGAGGACATCGACAGACGCTACAGACATGTTTATCGCCGGCGAAACCGCAGATCGACGGCCACGATTCAGCGTCTCTACTTTTGATATAGATGTTATGATTATTGTCTTAGTTATTTTCTATTTTTCCCATTTTACCCCTGTGGGGAGTTATCTGTCTTGTAGCCCTTGAGGGCATTTGAGTCCTTTTTATTTTATGTCTTTGTTAGAGGCTATATATAGCCTTCATATTGTAATTTTGATGCTTAATGAATATTTTGAATGAAATTTAGTTGTTATCCTTTTCTTTTCTACTTCTTCTTGTGGAGAGCTAGAGAGGAGAACGAGAGTCCAAGGTGTGGGCGAAAAGCAATACCCACCAGTCATTGGAAGAGTCCGTGACTCGTGGTCTACCTCCACCGCTCGATTCCCTTCCCCTTCCCAACCCGCCGGCCCTATCCCACCATTGGCCGCCGACCACCTCACCTCCTCCACCTCCTCCCAAGCACATCCACCACCGGCCTCCTCCCACTCTCCCTCTTCTTGTTTGAATTTTGAAATTACTTGAATTTTGGCGAACCCAAATATGGAAAGTTTTCGAATCCAAAATTCGAATGAAACCTAGTTGGAGGAGTTTTTAATTTCCCTCTAAATTTTGTTCCTATTTGGAAAGAGCTTGATTCCTCACCCTAAATCTCTCCCTCTTCCCCTCTACATGCCGCCGACCTCCCTATGTGGCCACCCCTCATTAATTGCCACTTAAACCCTCTCCCCATTTGAAATCCAAATTTGAATTTCAATTAATTCTCCCCATCTTATTAAAACTGAAAACCCAAATTTCAGTTTTAATTTTCTCCCTCCCTCTCTATATCCCGCCGGCCCAATCCTTGGCTCCCCTCATTAATCTCCATTAATCCCCACTTAAAGCCATAACTCCACTTGATTTGAAATTCAAATCTCAAGCCTTTTTCCCCCCCAATCTATTCAAAACTGAAATTAAATTTCAGTTTTGGTTAATCTCTCCCAAAATTTCTAAATCCCTTTCTCCACCCTAGCTTTGCTCATCACACCCGCCGGCCTCCCCCTCTTCTCCAGCTCCCACCGTCCACCTTGCTTCCCCCTCGGATTGAGAAGCCAAGAGAAGGATAAGACGACGTCTCCTCTCTATATTTCAATGTCGGATGGCGGATCCCGAGCTTGAGTGGGGTCTCGTGTTCAACGCCGACGGAAGTATCAACATACTACGGTCTCCATGTTTCGACGTGGGATTTGAAGACGAAGCCACCGTGGAAGAGTACTTGGAGAGAGTCGTCCCGATCCTTGCAAGTATCTACGACCGACAATTTTCAAAGCACACTTGGAGCCTCGACGGCCGCTTACGGCTTCCTTCCCCTCCGGCTACTTTTCCTCGGACGAAGTTCTTCGGCGTCCTCTCTCTAGTGGTAATACCCTTCATCGCTTGGATCTTCTATCTCCGCCAAAAGCCCACCAATCTTTGAGTGAGACGACCACGAGGTGAAATTCTCGTTGTTAAACGTTGGGTTTTTGTTATTGTACTTTGCATATTAAATTCCCCTAGAACTTTGAATGAATTGATTCGGTTAATCTCTATTGCAACTTTTTGGCCTAATCAAGTTAACATTTCTAATTCTTAACCCTATCTTGCATGATCGACATCAATTTATAATAGCAAACTTAAACAATTCTCTTTTTAATTTGAACGTAACTCCTAGTAGTTTTACATCACTTAGGAACCTTTTTCTGAGGCTCTTTTATAAGTTTTGCCCCTCTATGAACTAGTTATCATAGTTTGCCAAAAACTCCCACGTGAAATGAGCTTTCTTGGACTTTCTCTCTTAGCATCGGTATCATAAACAGTTAATCTGTACGAAACATTATTATGAGCATGCTAATCTGCAATGTTTATCAACATCTATTAAAGCCATAAGCATGACGAATCGTGATAAAAATATTTGATTGCTTAAATAAGCCTGGTGAATTGTGAAACAATTATGAAAATTGTATTATATGAAAATAACCTGCAATTATCTTGAACATGTAATTATTAAAAATGCATTAAACTTATTGATATGAGCATAATATGCTTAATATAATGAATTTTCAACTAGAATAGACATAAAAATCCAATATAACCATTGGAATGAACAAGCAATAGCCTTATGAATATTTTTTGCTCACTATGTTGGAGATTGAGTATTTTATGGCAAGCACTTGATTAAACACAACAAATTGCCTTACTACTATCATCCCGAGATCTTGATCTTTTTTATATGATGTCGGAGAAAATAATCTTTTCAATTTATAGCAAATCATAATTTTTTAACTAAAATAAGCTCAAAATAATTACTCATATAAGCTCTTAAGTATACTAGCCTCAAACCAAAATCTGCTGCAGAAGAAATTACAAAATACTAAAATTTTCCTCACCAACTAAGCTCTCTTCTGTTTTTTTTTTTTTTTTCTTCGCTTCAGCCAGTTCTCACTTTATCGAAGATGGAGTGGGAATGAGGAGTTTCTTATGCTTATATTTATAAAAGTGTGTGTGTATGTGTCTATATATATATATATATATATATATATATATATATATATATATATCCAAATTATAAGAGAAAAATATTGTTAATCATTTTCATACAACAACAACAACAACATCAAGCCTTGATCTCACTTTGTGGGGTCGGCTATATGAATCCTTTTTCTCCATTGTGCCATGTTAAAAGGTAAATTGTCATTTAAATCTAATAAACAAAGGTCATTTCAAATATTTTCTAAACTAATTTTTTTTTTATGTCTACCTCTACCTTTCTTAACATAAGTCAAATCTAATGCGTCTATTTTCCTAACTGGGTCATCAGAAGCCCGCTGTTTTATGTGACCAAATCATCTAAGGCGACTTTCTCTAATTTTATCTTCTACTAGAGCTACTCCAACCTTTTCAGGTATATGCTCATTTCGTATCCTATCTCTAAGAGTAAGGCCACTCATCCACCTAAGCAACCCATATCTGCAACTTTTATGAGATTAAAAAATCTGGAAATAAATTTTACATTAATTTTGAGTTCACCTTTTAACATTTTTTAAGTATTATATATCGGTTATGGAGTTGTTATCAGAGTTTGTCATGTGATAAGTGGCACTTGAGTTTTTAAGCCTAGTGTTAAATTATTTGAAGCACTAAAAACACAATTAGGGAGCATGACCTAAATGGTCTTTCAGGAATGTTGAGAAGATTTCTTAGATTATTAATTTCTCCTGAATTGAGCTTTCTTGCTTATTTGAAATGAGCCTATCAATTCGATTGACTTTTTTCCTGCTCTCCACAGCCTTGTAGTCTTCCATGGAGTTTTTAAATTTTTTTTTTTAGTTTGATGTTCCACTCTGTATTGTTTACCTTTATTGTGGTATTTTTTTCCTACAGTATTGGTAGGCTTAGTAGCAATCAGTCATTTATTTTGATTTTTATTTATTGACATAGTTGACCCTTCTTAGATACGTGTTTCTATATTACTTTCTTCTTCCTTTTTTTTTTTTTCTGTACAAGGGAGAATGCTTCTTTATGAGAGGATATAACTCCCTCTCCCAAGATTTGGATTAAACTTCGTCAAATTCTATATTGAGAAATTCAAGAAGCTCAATATATCATTTAGTTTCTACATGTTATTTTAGATTCACAACATCTTCATTTTAATCTAAATCCAAATCAGAAAAATCTTAATTGGATGGTTGATCAATTCTAGATTATTTATATTCTTTAATGGTAGGGATTTTTTTTTTTAATTTCATTGATGAGTGCTGCATCTTTTTTTTAATTTTATATTTGTCTTATGATTTTCCAAATTTATTTGCTCTTGCGAGGATCATGTGAGGTTCATTGATTTATGTTATCATGGAGTTTCTTGAGTCTTCTTCATCCCAATGTTTGAATGTCTGTGGTAACATTTCCTTTTTCTTTCATGGTCTTCACTGTTGAGGATCACTTAAGATAATTTCTTACATTTTGCTGATAGGAGGTTTGTAAATTTTGGTACTCTGCTTTGATTACATTGGTGGGGTTTCTCATCATTCATCATGGTTGACTCTCTTGAAGAGAAAAAGAACTCTCATACATGAAGAAGAAACTAAATAAGCATGAGTCACATAGACCGAAAGCATGTTAAAAATTGGGATGCAAACCTATTCCTGTTACTTCTTGAAAAATAGGAGGGTGGCTAAAAGTTTGATTCCTTTATTATACATGGAATTGCCCAGATTATATTCGGAATCTATACATTTCAAGGAGTATTTATCTAAAATTTTAAACATGGAGAATCCAGCTATATGCTTACACTCCCTTTCCGTTTCCACTAAATCGATGTGTCGTCAGCTTGCCCATTTGTTGGGATTGGCCTTCCATTTTCTTGCTGCCTACCAGCCATACGATGTGCTTCCACCTTCCTTTTCTGCTGTCTTAAGCCCATAAAATCAATGGTTGGTGCTTTTCTTTTCTGCAGAATTGACCAGCAATTCTACTAGATTTGTGGGATGTCAGCTATTAATTGGCAAGTTTTTGCATGGTTCAACAAGAGTACATGCACAGCAACTTTTCTATAGTATTGGAATCAGCAGGAATATCCAAAAGCAGAGGTGAAATTAGAGAAATAGTCGTCCTGACGAGGCTGGAAATTGTCAATGAAGATGATGCTGGCAGATTATGATCCCTCTGATGACCATGTGTTAATTGACGATGAACCCACCCTTAAATATCTTACACCTGGATGTTCATAGTCATGTTAGATTCAAGCTGATTACACTTAGTTCCTTTCATCTTTTTCATGTTCTTGTGAGCCATCTTTGACCTCTTTTTGTTTCCCCCACCATTTCTGATATCTTATTTGTCCCTCACTCTTGTCATCTCCTCTCATCTCATAGAATCAAGTAATCAACTAGCGAGGAAACAAACCTGAAAGAAAAAGTACGGTGAGTGTGCAAACTACGGAAGGCAATATGCTGTGCGTTTCCTTCTTAACATGTCATTGCACTTAGCCGTACTGTTAAATGTTCATTGCTATCCTTTTCTGTTTATTTTAATTCGTAATTATTTTTTGCCACAATGACGTTTATGTTTTGGCGATAAAGTCTTATTACTCCATTCTTGCATCCAGGTATTTACTGTTCTGGCTTGTGGTACTTGGTGGAAAGTTTTCCTTCGCATACTTTCTATTGGCAAGTATCTATGATAATATTGTACGTACTTGTCCTCATTTTGGCAAACTTTTTTGATCTGCATTTTGTTTTCCGCAGATCAAGCCATTGGTATCACCTACGCAAATTATAGTAAACTTTAATAACTTGAGCTACTCCTGGCATGATTTTTTCTCTAAAAGTAAGTACTGTTTTTTTTTTAAAGTTTTTTTTTTTTTATGAATATGATTTCAAGATATCATATCATTTTCAGCTGGTGAATTTTGTCCGCAATTTGTTTTTGACTTTCTATAGATAATCGTTGCATTTTTAACACTAATTATTTTCAGTTTGTGAGTTCATTGTCATTCTTGATTACGTATTAAACATGAAATCTAATTTCGATGTCACTGTATACATGCGATTTCAGCATTTTTTTAACATATATATAGGATCGAACAGATAGTGGAGCAGGAAAAGGGAAAAATTGGCACCATTACAGATAATCATTTTGGATAGCAGCCCAAGCTTAATTTCCTTTAACAAGTTGCATCGCCGTCGGTTTCATAATGTCCTCCTGGCAAGATTTCGTCGCAATTTCCCCGTCTTCTTTATGTTCAAGGGTTTGGGGATTATATGTAGAAGTTGCTTATCTAGTTGATGGCTTTCTCCTAGTTGATCTCATTATGACTTCCTCTTTGCTCATGCACACTACTGTCCAATCAATGGCCTTTGGTGAGATCTTATCGTAACATCCCACCTATGATGCACCGACACGGACATGGAGACACGGACACGACACGACACGGACACGGGACACGACAATTTTTAAAAATATAGGACACGGGTGCGGCGTGGACACTGCATAATATTTTTTTTAATATAATATATAATAATTTTTAAAAATATAGGACACGGACACGGCGTGGACAAATGGCTCTTTTGAACCTTCACCTAATCAACCCCCGCCAGTAGCAGAGCTCATTTTGCTAATAAACCAATCATACATATGAATACAACAAATTAAATTGATATGAAGTGAAATCAAAATATCCCAATAATAAGACAACATGAATACAATAATATACCAGTCTGCCGGGGGTCCAAGGGGGCGTTGCCCCCTGGCGGGGTTCGTATTATATATCCTCTTAGTTGCTTCAAAATTTTATTATAAGAATAATTTTGAAGTTCTGCTTGTTTTTAAAGTTCGTAAGCATGTACCGAGCATATACCTAGCATTACCGAGCATGTACCTAGCGGTACTGAGCGGTACCGAGCATGTACCTAGCAGTACCGAGCATGTACCAAGCGGTACCGAGCATATATTGAGCAGTACCGAGCATGTACTGAGCGGTACCGAGCATGTACTAAGCGGTATCGAGCATATACTGAGCAATACCGAGCATGTACTGAGCGGTACCGAGCATGTACTGAGCGGTACCGAGCATGTACTAAGCGGTACCGAGCATGTACTGGAGCATGTACTGAGCGGTCCCGAGCATGTACTTAGCGGTACCGAGCATGTACCTAGCGATACCTTATTTAATAATCGGACACGCGTGTCCGATTTTAATTTTAATTTTTTTAATTGTGACACTCCAATGCCGTGTCGGACACGTGTCCAACGCGTGTCCGTGTCCGACACGTGTCCGAAACTGCATACCCTCTCTAAGTGCCGTGTCGGTGCATCATAGCATCCCACGTGGTGTCCTCTTCCATCATATTCGTAATAAGTTAACAAAGTGGTAAATTATCTAAATAGTAAGATTTAGATGTTATATATATATATAGGAAGCTATTGAGTGTATGCATATAAATCCTCTTATTTATAATAAAAATGATAAATAAAAAATTAAAAAATTTATTCTATTAATATATTTAATTTTATGCTAAATTATAAATAAAAAAATAAAATAATTAAAATAGAGAAGTCGATATAGATACTAGTAATATTTTATAATGTGTTATACTCGGTCGACTGAGATACCCAATAAAAATTAATATGAAGCACAAAAAATATGTGATTATTTGATTCAATAATAGTTTAATATAAAATTAAATCAGCCAGGATTTTGATAGGAAACACTTGAAGATCTCAAGTAAACCTATTAATTTTAGCAAAAACAACAAGAAATATCCACCAAACTCCAAGGGAAAATCAGAAAACAATAGTTTTGTTGCGATAATACAAAATAACGAAAGAAAATACTAAGATACAATTGATCCTCAATTCAAGAGGATCCATCTCTCACAATCCCTTGACGTCGTTAGAGCCTAAGTTGCCCAACTCCGAGAAGAAAATAGCCACAATCAATTGCATAACTAACCCTAATTTTTTCTCCTACTTAAAGCATGCAATTAAACCCAAATTCCCCCTTACCCTTATCAGCCTCCTCCTTCCTAATTGAAATCTCTAGTGGGCCCCACCCATCATGGGCGACAATTCCAAGAAGGCGGACTGCTTGGTCCGCCTCTTATATAATTGGGCCGGCCCCTTGCCAAGGGTCGGCTGGACTGGTCCAGTATGGATCAGTCTAACAATACCCCCTCCCAAAGAATCATTTTGTCCTCAAGGTGAAAGGAGGGAAACTATTGCTTCACCCTCTCATAAGGCTACCATGTGGCATTGTAGTCAGGTAGGCTCTTCCATTTGATCAAGACTTCCTAGATTTCCTCATCTCCCTGACAAACTCTCATCAACTCTAATAGTTCTAATACCACCTCCAAGTCCTCTATCAATATCACTGGTAACTCCGAACTCGTTGTATAATCCCTAATTACCCTTCTCTGTTGTGATACGTGGAAACCAAGATGTATGGTTGTTGTCGATGGTAATTTTAGCCGATATGCCATCGCTCCATTCCTCTCTAACAACCTCAAATGGCCCAAAATAATTTGGGGCAAGTTTCTCATTCCTCCTGTTGGCGATGTGAACACTCTCTACCCTACCTCAAATTAGATATCCTTCTTATGCTCATCTGTTTGTATCATCATAATCTGTTGAGCCATATATAGATGTCTTTTCAACTCTTCAAACACCTTTTCCCTCTCTTCCAAATACTCCTCTACTGAAGAAATTGGGGTGCTATTATGCTCAAAGTGCACTAAGTGAGGGGGTTCCTGTCTGTACAACACTTTGAATGGGGTCATATGAGAAGCAGAATAGTATGAAGTGTTGTATCAGTACTCTACCCATGCTAACCACTTGCTGTCTCCGACATAAAGCATCGTAGATATCTCTCCAAACTCATATTGACTACCTCTGTTTGCCCATTTGTCTGTGGGTGGTAGGCGGTGCTCCTCTTCAGTACTGCCCCTGTAGTCTGAATATCTCTCCAAAAGTGACTGAGGAACACCTTATCCTTATCATATACTATAGACTCCAGTATCCCATGCAATCTGGCCACTTCCATGATGAAAGTTGATGCCACAGTTTGATGTGATGCAATGGTGGAGTTACACAAGAGTTAAAAGAAAATTAAATTTTAGCTCAACGAATTATCTAATCATGCATCAAGTTAAGTTGATTAAAAGTAATTCGCGATGTTCAACTTGCTAGGCAAAGAAACTACAACAAGAGAACTAAACCATTTAAGCAAACTCAAGGAAAACATAACGCAAAGGCTAGTAAATAAAAATCCCACAATTAATACAAAGTTGTTCACACCTTGAGACCTTTAACTCTCTCTTTCCTACGGAGACTAAGTTGAGCGACGGAAGATTGTCCAGACTAGCATCGAGGTTGCCACTAAGATGGAGGTACCAAGGAACGTCGCCGTGGGAAAGGATCTCGGAGGCAGAGGAGGCACGGTAGATCGACCCTGATAATCCAAGTGTAGACGGAGAAGTGTGTTCGTCAATGGAATCTACCAGCGTCGGCAAGATCCGGTCCAAGTATTCTTCGACGGTATCGTCGAAGTCAAATCCGACGTCGAAGAACTGTGATCGGAGGATGTTGACTCTTCCTTTGTTGTCGTATTCAAACCTGAAGTTCCACTCGGGTTCGTCCATGCATCCTTGACGTGAAGCCGGATGGTCGCCGCAAGCAAGATCTCCCAAGGAGGGTGGGGGGGCGGTGTGCTTGGCTAAGGGAGAGGGGAGCCGGCGGTAGAACAGGGAGAGGGGCGGGCTGGGAGAGAGTTGAGCAGAAGTTTTGTCAAATAAAAGGGAAGGAAGCGATTGAGTTTTTCGTAATTTAATGCTTAATTGAAAATTTCAATTAGGGGAGATTATGAGGAGCAACTGAAATTATTTTTCGGATGGAAGTGG
>JADPUM010000217.1:0-14000 GCA_016618105.1 Dendrobium huoshanense
GTCTTTTATGTTTTAATTTATATATCTATTGCATTCTCGCTATGATTAATTTATTCTATCTATTTATTTGCAGTTCTAATTAACAGGTTTTTTGAGTCTATCCTTCTTTTGCAGGACTAGATTTGTATTGGCTTGAATATTGAGCTGAATGGAATTATCTTTTTCATTTCTTTTTGGGTGTTGGCTACTGATCGACCTAAAATGTTACTAGGTTTGTTGACCTCCGGATCAAAACCAAAAGAAAACAAAAAAATGTATAACAGAACATACCTTATCCAAGGGATCCACGAATTCAGCCAGAAATCCCGTCAAAATCACTGTACACGCGACGCTGTTCGCGTTCATTCCCACAAATCCAGCTGAAATCCCGCTGTGCAGCGCCGTTCGCGTCGCTTCTCCGCATCTTCTGCGTAAATCCCGCGAGCTCGCCTCGATCTCGCCCCTTCTTTCGCCTTTAAAACGCGAACGAAGGGTTCGTTCTAGGAACACTTCTTCCATTCGCTCTCTCCGATCTCTCACACGACGCTGCTCTGCTCCCGTCGCTACTTCCACAATTGAACCCCTCCTCTTCGGCCAGCTTCCACGAGCACTTCACGACCAAAATCCCTCCCACTCTCTGCTATCTTCCAAAGCTCTCCCGCTTCCCTGCTCCAGGAAGCCCGAACTCCTCCCTCCTCCGATCAAAGCCTCTTCTATCTCCAGACCCGACGTCCCTGCCCTCAGCCCGTCGCTGCCTTCCGATCCTCACAGAGAGAGAGAGAGAGAGAGAGAGAGAGAGAGAGAGAGAGAGAGAGAGAGAGAGAGAGAGAGAGAGAGAGAGAGAGAGAGAGAGAGAGAGAGAGAGAGAGAGAGAGAGAGAGAGAGAGAGAGAGAGAGAGAGAGAGAGAGAGAGAGACTTTCTCCTTACCTTGACCGATTCTCCATATCCCTCATACCCGACGCTTGCTGGAGCCGAATCCCAAAATCACTTCCCTATACTTGCAGCCTTTAAGTGCAGAGCTCTTCCTTATCTTGCCAAGCTCTAACCGAAGGCTCAGAGCCTTCATTGTGTCCGAACTACAAGAACCCGAGCCCAGGTCCTCTGCCCTAGTTATTTGCCCGAGCACTTTCCATTCAAGATTTATGTAGTCACTCTCTATCTAGACTAATTAATTATAGCTAATTTATATTGGTTATAATTAATTACTCATTAATTAAAGTTAATTAGTATTAGTTATAATTACTTACAGTTAATTATAATTAATATTAATTACGATTTGTTATGTTAAAGATAATTAATTATAGCTAATTATAATTAGTTATTATTTAACTATAATTAATTAGAATAGTTATAAATACTTATAATTAATTCTAATAAAATATATGCAATATATTTTCATTGATTATAATTTATTATAATTAATTGTAGTTAGTAATTATTAACTATAATTAATTTTAGTTGATTATAATTGATTATTGCTCTCGATCCACGAGCATTCGTCGCCGACCCCAAAGGTATAAGCTCCTAAACTCTAAACTCCGAGAACCATTCTCGACGCTTGCAACGCGGCAAACGACCAACTCATGCACGCTTTTCTCTAGCGTGGTGAGAAGGGAATTCGTTGCGATGCTTGCGACGGGACGGGTAATCAAAACCCTATTTTCGGTGTTAGCGGCGGACCGGAAAACCAACTCATGCACGCTTTTCTCTAGCGTGGTGGGAAGGGAACCCGGTGCGACGCCCACAACGAGACGGGGTAAAATATAAAATTGCTTAATTTAAACCGGTGCCCGCAACCCATGCACGCCTTTCTCTGGCGTGGTGGGGAATAAAAGAAATTACGGCCGCGGTGTCCTCTTTTGAGAGCACCTACCGTGCACGCTTTTCTCTAGCGTGGCGGGAGGCCCAGTTTTCCGTAGTTTTCCCCTAAACAGGGGAGACGCCGGAAGGCTGCCGAAATTTCGGGTAAATGCAAGATCGTACTTAAGACAATTTGGAGCTTTACTTGGACATTGATTGGAGCATCAAACTGACTTAATTCAAACTCAAACAATCTAATAAGTTCGAATGCAAACGAAACAAAGAATGGCTCGAACTACAGTGGACAATGAACTTGGACTCTACAAGACCATTGAGGACCTTTATTTGGGACTTGAACTCTATAAAAGTGACAGAAGATTTAAACTTGAACATGAGCTTGGGCTTGAACTCAAGCAAGAACTTGATTTAACTCAGAGGACTTGTGGACATACATTTGAACTTGAATTTGAACAAGGAACTCACATTTGGATCTAAATGAAAAGTACAAAAGGACATGTTGTAATTTGAGCCTCATTTGATCATGATTTGAACAATCATGTGGACTAGTAATTTGACCAAGGAGGACTTGAACTAAAGCTCAACCAAATGAACTTCATTCAAGCTTGATTTGTACTTTAATTACTAAGGACTTGGATTCGAATCTATAAGAGAAGTAAAGGAGCATGAACTCAAATCAAACTTGAATGAGCAAAGGACTTGGATTAAGTCTGATCAAGAAAGATTGAACTTGAACAATCATGAGAATTTGAATCATATGTAAGAGAATCCAAACTCAAGGAAATACAATGGGCTTAAGTTTGAGTTCAAGTGGATGATGACAAGAGACTCAACCGAACTACAAAAGACTTGAATTTTCATTCAAACTCATACGAAAATTTGAGCTCGAGATCAAGCCTATTTCAAATTTGAATCCAAATCAAACAGTAGAAGGTTGTGCTTGCAAGCTATTGGACTTCAATGAACTAGAACTAAGATGATGAAAGGTGCAAATCAAATACACAAGAATGTGTGAAGGCTTGTGATGAGCCAAAGGACCATAAATACAAATCATGTGTGAGCAAATGAAGGGGCATAGTGAATGAGAGTAATTATTATATCTCATTCACAAGCAACAAACAATATGACTATACAACTTGATTGTAGAATCTCTAATCCACATAGAAACAATATGGAACTAATGGTGTTAATGTCAACTTACAAGTCTATGTTAGAAAAGTTTGAAAGACGTTCAAGCAAATGCACCAATTATAGCAAACATACACGTATGTAATGATGATAATCAACAACGAATAACAAATTATCTACAAGCACCTACAAATCCAAGGCAGGAGGCTTGTTAGTGCACTATGACCCGCCTATGAAAATCAACAAATAGTGCACGACAGCCTACCTGTACAAAGCAGCAAACAACTGATTCAGAAGCTGCTACGCCACGCCACCGGATCTGCAACATTCGTACAAGCAGACAGAAGGCGTCTACAATTATTTCAAAGTACCCCTGCACGTGCACTATAAATTGTATACACATAGGTACACTAAAAGGGGTAAAAATAATTATAAAACCCGCATGGGCCCCGGCGAGCGTGTTATTGGTACACACGTGACGTCTAGGGATGCTGCGCGGGTTGATAAGTGAATTCAAGTTCGAACCCGATCCTCCTATACGGATCAATAGGAGTCGACAAGGTTTGAACCAACAAATAAATATGTGGCCGTGGCGACCATAATATTTGTTTTAATACATTCACATTAGGCCTCCAAGGCCTACAACCATATGAATTCACTAATAAGGGCAAAAAGCCTACGAAACCCGATCCTCTGTCGACAGCCCGATAGAGTTGACAAGGTTCAATCCATAAAAAGAAATGACCCCGAACACCCCGATGATGGCCGTGTTGAACGCTAATCTCAACCGGAGGGGTCCATTCCCAAATATTTTCAAATGTCTCACAAATATCCAAATGTCTTCCAAGCTCCATCCAAATACCTAAAAATCCAGAAAATTCTCAAAAATCCAAAAATATTTAAAATCGAAATAAACCCATTAATCACTTAAAGCAAAATTCATCCACCCTCCGCAACAGTTTGCCGAGGCGGACAAATTAAAGTTTATTTTAGCTCACAAAGAGCAAAATGCCTAGTCGAAAATATCACTAGGATCCATTCTCAAACAATCTCTTGCCAGTAAGGACGTGGTACGTGTCTTCTAACCGGCAGTTTCGCCGCCAAATGGCACTGCAGGTAAACGGTTATGACCCGGGGCCCTCTGAACCGAGTGGTTTCGCCGCCAAATGGCACCACAGTTAGCGGTTATGGCCAGAGCCAATACGTTCCTTAATGGCGTTAAATCCTTGAGATATGAATCAATAGGATATGATCGATAAGGTACAAAGCCCTTTGTTAGCTAAGGTGGATTCAAATTTGTCCCCTTAGACAAACATCCAACCCCGATCTACAAGGTTCCCTTGGACGAAGCAACCCATGGCTGCCGACAAGGATCCTTCTGTCAGGTTGGGTCGACTACCTCCTCTGACTAAGTAGACCAGGGACCACGATGGCTCGGGACGACGGAACCATGGGATCTTGATCGGGTCTATCATCCATTCCCCCACCATCCGATTTAAGTACGAGATGGTGAAAATTTCTATTTTAAATATCACAAGTATTCAAATTTTCAAATATCAAATTTCTCAAATTCCCAAACTTCCAAACATTTTTTCCAAAATCCTATCATTGCTGCTACTATATGCCAGATAACACGTATATTCTACGTATCTGATTGACGACTAGCCTTAATCGAAAGTTCTCTCTCGTGATCGGGAGGGGTAATTAACTATAGGGGCTTGCGCCTATAGGAAACCAGAACTCAGATCATAAAGTCCTCGCAAAATGAGGGCGAAATCTCTGGGTAGTGTCTTATCTACAAACCCATCTGCCTTCCAAAATTTACCTCGGAACTTAGTTCGTTAAAACTCCCTCGCCGAATAAGAAAAGCGGGCGGAGGCCGGGGCCGAATTTTCGGAGCCCACAGATTTCTGGCGACTCTGCTGGGGAATGGTTTCTCTTTCCATCTTTGGCTAGTCGTCTCAGTGCTATAGTAACAATTATTTCAAATCATACTCAAGATTTTGAGTCTTTCAAAATGATCGTTTAATGATTCAAAACTCTGAATTTTCTAAAATGATCATTCATCGAATTTATATGCATTTGGCAGTTTTTAAATTTATATTATTTTAATTACTTGCTAATGTTATTTTCTCTTATTTTTATGTTCTGTGTAAGTCTCTGCATTTTGAAAGTGCGGGGTGATGTATCAGAATCTGATTACTAACCCTTGCCTTTCATTTATGCAGATGGATCTACAGAACACGCCGATGACTGTCCAGCTGGGACAAGGAGCCAGGATCCAGCTGGCTAATGCTATTATTGAGACCGGAAACACCGGAGCTACTATCCAGTTTGGTAGCATTGACTTCCCGGCGATTGCTGCAAGGAATGCTGTCATTCCTGTGAATAGTAGGAATGTTGAGAAGTCTGCCAGAAGACTCAATGCTGATGAAGCTGTCACCCGTCGTGTGCATCTGCCGGCACAACGACCTGTTGCTGAAAATTCTCGTGGGAGAATTTCTGTGTTTGAGAGGCTATCACAGCCTGAAGCCCTGACCACCAGAAGAATTGTGAATGGTGGAAGAGTCTCTGTGGTGACTACAAACACCACACCCCTGTCGACCAGGTTATTTACGTTTGGGAAATATGATGCTGAGGCCTCCTCATCTGGAGGAAGGCCTACAAGGAGGCAAAGAAGGAAGATGAATGCTGAACTTCGATCTCAGCAACAACAACTCCCGATCCATCCCTCCAATCTGTCGGCCCAAATGTCTGAAGCCAATGTTCCTACCCGGAATAAATTTTCTGATTTAAAATGGGTGAAAAGGAATAGCTCCACTGGTGAGCTGAAGAAGTCTTTCTGGGAGCAACGACAGGAGGTCCCAGCTCCTCCAAAGAGAAAGAAACCTGAAACTCTCTCAGCCCGGGTCTATCGGGTCCTGAAGACTGTAAAGGAGAAAGGTCTGAAAAAGAAAAAGTTCAAACGGCCCTTAGTGATAGAGGCCAGAAGAACTCCGTCAAGAGAACGTCTATCTGCTGTGGCGGAAAGAAGAAAAAGAAGATATGTTCCACGCGGTGAACATCGGGGCGTGACACCTGAACCATATGTTCAGGGATCCGCTGCTGAAAGGTCCCGGTGGAAAGGAAAACAAGTCTGGAGGCCAAAGCCTCAAAGAAACGAGAAAGAAATAAGAGAAAGGAGGATTGATCTGGGCGTGACATCCGGTGAGGCTTCCCGGAGATCCGCCCCCATCTACGAACAACGTCAGAAGTGGGCCCCAAAAAGGACCCATAATGACATTCCTCCAGACGGCAGACACTTTGGAGAATCCTCCGGGGGATCCCGTCGTCCTCCATCCCCTCCAAAGAAAGAGACTAACTTTGATCGCAGCCCACTGATCGAAGAAGTTCCCGTGCCTAATCAGGAGCCGGAAATCCAATGACGTCGTCGCTCGGAGATTCGAGTACTGGAGGAAAATATAGATGATCAAAATCTAGAGGAAGAAGAACTCCTTGAAGGGGAAGAAAATATTGAAGAAAATATTGATGAATTTATGGAGGAAAATTTAGAAGAAAATATTGATGAATTTCTAGAGAAAAATCTAGAAGAAGAAATCAAAGAAATAAATAATACTCTTGACATGGAAATTGTCTATATGGTGAGACACACCAATGTTAATGAGGAAACCTATTATGATGAGGGTGAAGATGAAGACGATCAACAACCGCCGATTAGGCGAGTTTATCACCGTCGTCGTGAAGCTGGGTCCACCACTGGCAGAGGTGATCATTCTCAAGTTGAAGAAGAAGGAGAAGAAGCCGAGGAGAATCCCTTCGCTGACGAAAATGTCACGCTTGCAGATATGCAAAGACATATGAGGCGACAAATGAGAGCTAAAGATAGAGAAATCTCTCAGTTGAATGAGAAGATGACTGAGATGATGGCTCAAATGGGGGCAATGATGCAGATGATGCAGAGAACTGTTGCTGTTGGTGCCATTCCCAATCCTCCTCCTGATCCTCCAAATTTTCAGATGCCTCAAGTCTCGGGAGTACGAGGTATTCCTGAAGGTGGTCACGATGCTCATAATGTCATCCGTCAGCCCACTCCACAAAATATTGCAAGTACTTCCGAACCAGTAACTGCTGCGCAGTTGGAAGGAATAATCACAGAAAAGATCAGGGCTATTATAGCCGTCGATCAAGCAGAAAAGTTGGTGGGCAAAGGTCGTCCGTACCCGGCTGAGTACGATCAAGTACCGTACCCAAAAGGGTATTCTGTACCAAAGTTCAATACTTTCAACGGTAATAACAACCCCAGGCAGCACCTGGCACAGTTTAAAGCCACCTGTGGGAACACAGGAGGAAATGACGCCCTACTCTTCCGACAATTCGTCAGCAGTTTGACAGCAACTGCTTTCGAATGGTATGCTGAACTACCGAATGATTCTGTGAAGACCTTCGCAGAATTAGAAAATATGTTCGTGAAGAGATTCGCTAATGCAACTGAGAAGATCACGATCGCTGACCTCGCTCTGGATAAGAGAAAAAGAGAAGAATCAGTGACTAAATACATCACTCGCTGGCGAAATTTGAGCATGAAATGTGAGCAGCAGTTAGAAGAAGAGCATGTCGTACAGTTGTTAATGGGCAACATTGATGACAAGATGCAACCCTTCCTATGCATGACTACAATCAACACATTTCAAGACTTGCTCGACAGAGTGGCCAAATTTGAGAAACTAAATTTGTCCAGATAAGAAAATCACGCTGATAAGCCCAAGAAGGCTAAGGCCCCGGGTGCTAGAAGGGGTGAGGCCGACTCTACATTCTTCTCTAGAGCTGATAGAGAAAAACAAATGATTTATAATGTAGACAAAGGCAAACAGCCGATGCAATATCAAGAAAAGCCCAAACAGGCCTACAACCCCAACCCCCAGCCAAAGTTGATACTAGGGGGAAATGATAAGCCACGGACTTATCAAGCTGGAGGCCAGAGACAAGCAATAGGAACTGGTGATAGAACGTTCCAATCCCTCAAAGATAAAATGAATAAAGAATATTCATTCAAAAGGGAGAGTGTTGCCAAATTATTTCGACAAGTGTTGAAATCGGGTCTAGAACTGCCTGAATGCAAGAGACCCGAAGAGTCGAAGCACACTGGTGACCCAAATTACTGCCCATATCATCGGGTGCTGAGCCATCCTATTGAAGATTGCTATATCTTCAAGGATTGGCTTGAAAGAAAATATCAGAAGGGAGAGATCACATTGTCCGACAATGTATTATCTCACCCTAAAAAGGAATCAGCTCGGGTAGTCACGTCCTCTTCCGTACCCCTGGTTGAAGAAAGAAGAAATGAAAAGAAGCCAATTCAAGAAGAGCAATGTGAGACTGCGGTCTCCAAGAAAACTGTGAAAATGTTGAAGCAGCTTGAAGGAGTTCCAGGTGTAAAGTGGAAGTCTCCTGTTGAGCCCAGGATAAATTTAAAGGAACTGACGATGGTGCGAGCTCCTATTTCTAAACAACTCTCCAATCAAGCTAGCACTTCAAAGTCTGGTGGGGTGAAATCATCCAAGAAGAAGACCAAGCTGAAGAAGCCTAAGGAGAAAAAGACTGCAACTCAGAGGGTTATTGACAGTTTGGATGAGTACTACCAGGCTGTAAGGCGACCTATCAAGCTTGCTGACTTCATGGCAGAGCTCAAAATAGATGAAGCTGAAGAAGGAGATGAAGATTATCTTCCAAAAGAAGTATGTCGGGTCATCTCAGTGGCGCCTAGTATCCCAATAAAAGAGGAATACACAGAAGAACTACCCTCTGAATCTTGTATGATGGTTTTGTCAATGGATTACAGTTCGGAGGAGGATTTGTATTTTCCAGAGGGAGACGAATCAGACCCTAGTATAGCGTCTCGGATGGGACACGTAAACCTGGGTGGTGATTCTGAATCAATAGATGAGTCCCTAGATGCGACAATGGCTGACTCTGAAGAAAATGTACAGTTAAATGACTCTGAACTGGAGGAGATTGCTCAAGTGCAGTTAAGAAGCGGCAAGATACTACCGCCTCCACCGAAGAAAGGGGTCTCCAACAAAGACAAGGAGAAAGAGATAATTATCAACGATGACATTATCCCTGAAGATCCTAAGAAAATGAACACTTCAGCTAAAGGGATAGATTATAATATCTTATCCCATTTGAGAAAAATCCCAGCACAGCTCAGCATATACGACGCTTTGGTGATGTCTAAAGACCTTCGGGAGACTCTGATTCAGGCTCTCAAAGACCCCGAAAGATACGAGACGTATTTTGCTGAACGTAATTTGACTGATGTTCTACAAGCTCGTAATGAGCCATTTATGACTTTCTCCGAATAAGACATGATGCTCGGAACTGCAGACCATAATCGTCCTCTATATGTCAGTGCAGAGAGCGATAAATTGATCATCAGTCGAATACTGATTGATCCTGGATCCTCCGTCAATCTGATAAGCTTGAAAGCACTGAGATCACTCTGCCTTGATGTGGAACACCTCGGGCCAGATAAGTTGATGGTGCATGGTTTCAACGAAAAAAGGCAGAAGACCCTTGGATCATTCATGCTTCCTCTTGTATTTGGAGAGCTCCATACAGAAGCTAAATTCCATGTGATTGATGCGGATACTTCATTCAAGGTGCTACTAGGTCGTCCCTGGTTGCATGAATATGGTATTGTCCCGTCAACACTACACCAGTGTATGAAATATCTCAAAGATGGAGAGGAATTCAGGATCTCTGGCGACATTCAGCCCTTCACAGTTCATGAAGCCACAGTTTATGAAGATGCACGGTACTTCATGCCAAAGAAGCAAAAGTCTTCGAGCTCCCTCGAAGCTAAAGCATCAAACTCAAAGGCTGCAAAGCGAACTGAACGAGAAGGTGAGAAGCAGGTGGGGAGAAAGAAGGCAGTGCCGACTCTTCCCAAAGTGCCGACCATTTCAAAAGAAAAGAAGCATGTACCTCATCTTGGAAGTGACACATATGAAGATGAGGATACTCCTGCCAAATCTCGAAAAGTATGCCAGTCCACGGATGAATGGAGCAGGCAGGTCGAATTTTCAAATGATGATTATGATTATGACTCCATTTACATGAACACGGTGCAGAATGTGTTCTCTAGAAGAATTGACAGCCTATCAATTTCAGATAGTGTACTCGTAGTCACGCGTGTTCCTTTACAACATTTTAAAGAGATTATTCCGCGCGAGGTGCATAAAGTTGAAGAACTCGCCACCCTCTATCTGCCTCCCCGTAAAAATGGGACTATTCCAAAGAATGTGTTATATTCTACGGGAGTTCGTGAAGAGGAGAATCATGATTGGGATTGCATGATCCTCGATTCTGAAGAGTTATTTCCTACGAGGCTACCTAGGTTCAATACCAAAAATATTCAGAGAATGCTACGAAAGCAAGTCAATATTCCTACTACCAAGAGACAACTTCGTACTAGTTTGGGCCTCTGGTATGGAAGGAGTCTGCGTCCATTACAACAGAAGGATACAGACGCATATAAAGGTATTGGATTCATCAAAAGAAAATTCCTCCGAAAAGAGATTTGTCGTGCCATCACATGCATGGAAATTGAATCCGAAGATGGTGATGCTGAAGAGACATACGAGGCTGATGATTATGATGAACAGCCCGTAGAAGCCGAGCCTGTACCAGAAGAGCTTGAAGATGGTGGACAGGCAGTCACTATGGATGAACTAAGAGAAGTCAACTTGGGAACTGAGGAGGATCCTCGCCCAACCTTCATTAGTTCTCTCCTACCCGAAGAACAGATAGAAGAAATAAAAGAACTCCTATGTGAATTCAGGGATTGCTTTGCCTGGACATATGCTGAGATGCCCGGCTTATCCCCTGACGTAGCAGTTCACAGATTAGCAATCAAACCGGATGTAGCACCCGTCAAACAAGCTCCAAGGAGAATGAGACTGGAGATTGAAGAACAGGTGATTGTCGAGACAAAGAAGCTCATTGATGCAGGCTTCATCCGAGAAGAAAAGTATGCTGATTGGATCGCAAATATCGTCCCAGTGAAGAAGAAGAACGGGCAAATTCGTGTCTGTATTGACTTTAGGGACCTCAACAAGGCGTGCCCAAAAGATGATTTTCCACTTCCCGTATCCGAACTCCTGGTAGACAATACGTCCAACTACGACATGTTCTCCTTTATGGATGGATCGTCAGGATACAATCAAATCAAAATGGCGCTGGAAGATGAAAATTATACATCATTTAGGACGCCCATCGAAATTTTCTGCTACACAGTCATGCCCTTTGGCCTGAAGAATGCTGGTGCCACCTACCAGCGGGCGATGACTCACATATTTGATGATTTGATACATCAGAAGGTCGAGTGTTATGTAGATGACCTTGTTGTTAAAAGCCTTGGCCGAAATGATCACTTAAAAGATCTCAGAATCGTATTTGAGAGAATCAGAAAGTTTGATCTAAAGATGAATCCTCTCAAATGTGCTTTTGGGGTCTCCTCCGGCAAATTCCTGGGGTATGTTGTTCGTCATCGAGGCATAGAGATCGACCCCAACAAAATTAAGGCAATCACGGAGATGCCACCACTAAGGAACCTTCGACAGCTTCGCTCGCTGCAAGGACAACTGGCTTTCATTCGGAGATTCATATCAAATCTATTGGGTAGATGTCAGCCATTTTCAAAGCTAATGAAGAAAGATGTCCGTTTCAAATGGAACGCAGAATGCCAGGAAGCATTTGATAGTATCAAGAAATACCTGTTGAATCCGCCCATTCTAGCAGCGCCAATTCTGGGGAAGCCTCTTATACTGTATACAGCAGCACTAGAAGAGTCCCTCGGAGCACTATTGGCCCAGAATAATAAAGAAGGCAAAGAAAATGCGCTCTACTACATCAGTCGAAGGTTGATTGGAGCAGAAAGCCGTTATTCCCCAATTGAAAAGCATTGTCTGGCGCTAATTTTTGCAGTTCAGAAACTCCGCCACTACATGCTATCTCATAAAATCACACTGATATCAAAGATCGATCCACTGAAGTTCTTGATGACAAGACCAGCGTTGACAGGTCGTCTAGCCAGGTGGGCAGTATTGTTATTATAGTTTGAAATCATATACATGCCACAGAAGGCGGTCAAAGGACAAGCCTTGGAAGATTTTCTTGCTGCACACCCAATCCCGGCCGATTCTCCACTAAATGATGATTTGCCCGATGAGCAAATAATGCAGGTCGAGGAGGATGAAAAGCTACCATTCTGGGAGATGTACTTTGATGGGGCATCATCTATCAGACCTGTCCGACCTCCAAATATAGCAAGAGCCAGAGCTAGAATTGGCCTCATTTTCGTAGCACCGGAAGGAGGTATAATGAGATTTTCATTCAGTTTGACTGAACCTCGGACCAATAACGAAGCCGAATACGAAGCTCTGTTAGCAGGGTTGGAGATTGCGATCGATGTCAGAATCCAACATCTCCAAATATTTGGTGATTCTCAGCTTATAATAAATCAGGTCCTCGGTATTTACAAAGTTGGCAAAGTTGAATTGGCCCATTACCATCGGCGAGCCCTCGAGCTTCTGAAGCAAATACCAAATGTTGAAAAAGCTCGAGTTTCTCGAGGACAGAATGCTAAAGCAGATTGTCTGGCCAAATTAGCCAAAGAAATGGCGAACATCAACGAGGAGAGGCCTATATTCATCGGAGTTTACACTCGTAGGGTCTTGGAGCCCGCTCTATTACAATTCCCGAGGGCAGAAGGAATTCCAGATTCAAGTCAGCATGATGAAACTCCAGTTGACCCTCAACTTCTCCATCAGATCGTTATGGAGAATTACCCAGAAGAATATCACGTGGCCAAGAGACATAAAGCTAGTCAAGCTTCAGAATAGTGGTGGCATTGTTTAGATATTGAAGTCAAAAATGATTGGAGACAGCCATTCATTAACTACTTCAAGGAAAATAAACTCCCGACAGAAAAGTCTATGGCCGCACAAATTCGAAAAAGGGCGTTGCGATATGCATTTGTAAATGACATGTTATACAGACGAGCCTTTGATCAAATGTGGCTAAGGTGCTTAGGGACCAAGAAAGCTGATAAAGTAGTAACGGAAGTCCATGAAGGGCTTTGTGGAGCACATCAGTCAGGTCCTAAGATGGCTGCTAAAATCAAGAGAATGGGTTACTATTGGCCGACCTTGGTCAGTGATTACATTGACCATGCTAAGAGGTGCCACGAGTGTCAAATCCACGGTGATGTTATACATCAGCCGCCGAATCCACTGCACCCAACAATAGCATCCTGGCCATTCGAATGCTGGGGCACTGATATAATCGGGCTAATAGATCCGCCGTCATCAGCGGGACACCGCTTTATTCTGGCAGCAATGGACTACTTCTCCAAGTGGGCAGAAGCGGCTCCATTCAGAGAGGTCACATCGGAGCATGTGATCAATTTCTTTACCCACAATGTTGTCTACAGATTTGGTGTGCCACGCCGAATAATCTCAGACAACGGTACTGCTTTCAAAAGTACAAAAATTTATAAGTTTGTTGATCGGCACAAAATTGATTGGCGATATTCCTCCATATACAATCCAAGGGCGAATGGATTGGCGGAAGCCTTCAACAAGACACTGGTGAAGTTGTTGAAGAAGATCCTCACCAAAAACAAAAGAGAGTGGCATACGAAGATGGCAGAAGCTCTATGGGCCTATCGTACAACTTATAAAACACCAATGAAAGCCACTCCTTATTCATTGGTGTTCGGTGTTGAAGCCGTATTACTATTGGAGATTGAACTACCGTCACTTCGGGTAGCAATTCAGAACGATCTCACTCAAGAGCAAAATACCCGTCTCAGAATGGAAGAGCTTGATGCACTCGATGAACTCAGGTTACAAGCTCAACAAAACCTGGAAATCTACCGAGGAAGAATGACAAAATCCTTCGATCGAATGGTGTGTCCTCGATCATTTCAAGAAGGAGAGTTGGTCCAGGTGCTGAGAAGACCAATCATCCCACACATAAAAATTGGTGGCAAGTTCGTATCCAATTGGGAAGG
>JADPUM010002001.1:0-21079 GCA_016618105.1 Dendrobium huoshanense
AGATGTATAAAAATTCTATATTTCAAAGTTCAATAGAATATAAATGAATATAAGATCAATTTGAATTAAGAGATTGAACGAATTTGGAAAGAAGAGAATTACCTCATGTGGCGCTTTGCGCATCTTTCTCAAAATTTTGCGGCACATTTTTGTGCATTTTTTCTTGGTTGGGCTTATTTTGTGCCTCTTTTTCACTTTGTAAATCTTTGCGAATTCCTTTTGATTTTTGTACATTTGTACAATGTTCAAGAGTAATTGAGACCAATTCTTTTCAAAATCTATAATCTAAAATTTCAAATATTTCTTAGTGCATAAATATCACTTGAGCATAGAAATACAAAATAAGAAAACATCTAAATTGCAATAGTAATATTAATTTTTATGTAGTCTAAATGAATAGACATGAATTTAAAAGTTCTAATTACAACAAGTTATAAACAACTTATAAATTTAGAAAGACTAGATTTTCTAATATAGATAATCTCAAAATTACAATCTAATTTAAGCACTATGAAGATTAAATAATACTAATGAAATTCATAAGCATTAACCACATTTCAAAACAAATCTAAAAAAAAACTTTCATTGATACTAAAGAAACAGATTACATAAAAAGAAGAAAATACATTGAACTTAAAAAAGAAAAACCAACATAAACACAAACACTTAACAATAAAACAGACACGATAAAAAAAAAAAAAACAAATACAACAGACACACATAAAAACATTTCTACTGTTCTGAAGGAGGAGGAGGAGGAATGCCACCAAAAAGGTTGAAGTAGGAGGCCATCAACATTACATTGGTATTAATTTCATGAACTTCATCTTTAATATTATCAATGTCTTGTTGCTGCTGCGTAAGTTGAGCATCAAATTGATCAAACCTTTGATCAATGTGAGTCTCTAATCTATCAAATCTCTCAATCAGATTCTGGTAATCTGATTGAGAAGCAGAAGCTTGCACTCCTTCTTCTTCTTCCTCTTCTAAAGCACTGACATGTGCTTTTTCTTTTTCTTTTTCCTCCTTGAAGAGCAATCTGAATGATGCATCGTTATAGTAAACTGGCTCTTCATATTCTTCATCAGGATGCACTATGTTGTATTTCTTTTCCAAAATATAAGTGATTAAGTGTCCTAATGAAATGTTTTTCTTCCTCTTCTGATCTGCATGTCCTATTTCTAAAAGCCCATAAATATGGTCTATGATAAGTTGGGCTTCGTCAATAGGATGTCTTTCCATGATTAAAAAGGTTAGAACAGAAAGGAGAGGAGTAATGTTAATCCTATCACCAGCTTTAGGAATAATTGAGGATCTAAGGATATGCTGGATGATTCGGGCATCTTGGGTCATACCGGAGACTCTAGCAACATGATAGGTTATGCCTATTTCTCTAATCACCCTATTGATTTGAAACCATTTGAAGGAGGTTTCTGACATTAGGGTGTGGGCTCTATATCCCTCAGTTCTTAAGTTTAAAAATGCACCAAGGTCGTGCTTGGTGATCTCAACTTTTTGCTTAAAAACATAAGAACTAATGGTGGAGTGGTCAGAATTGAAACTCATGTTAGCTAGAAAGTAATGGTAGGTTTGCTTATTTTAGAAGTGGACGAGAGAAAGAATGAAATGAAATTGGGTTGAGGTGAAGAGGTGCAATACCCAAAATTTCAACTTAGTTTGAATAAGAATGCGAGACGGAGTGATTTTTGCGGATGCAAAATGAGGAAAAGATTCCTCATTCGCCTTAGAAAGAAAGTTGTCTGGGGCATTCCTATTTGGTTTCTTCACCAACACCTTTTGTCTTTTGCTAGAGGAGGCCATTGTTGATTTGATGTAGAAAGGGATTGAAAATGAAGTTTGGAAGTGTGATTGTTAAGTTAGAAAGCCTTCATATTTAAAGAAAAATGATGCGTTCGTCCTGGACGAAAATATTCATCCTGGACGAAAAATTATCGTTCGTCTGGACGAAATAATTTCGTACAGACGATCCAATTCGTCCAAAATGTAACGGCTTTTCGTAATCAATACAACTTACGATGCGTCCCTTCGTACAGGTTTTTTGACTTGACTGATCGTACAGACGAAAAATTTTCGTACAGACGATCAAAAAGTAAATCGTTTTAATGACTCTTGAAAACCGTCCCCTACAATGAAACGACACATGTTCGTCTGGACGAACGAAAACTTCGTACAGACGAAGTTCATATTAAAAATTGTCTTATCCACTCAACCGCTGCATTCAATCGTCCCGACGTTTGAGAAAGAAAAAAAAATTCGTCCTGGACGATCATCAGATTGTACAGACGATCTAATTAAAAACTGCTCTCAAAACGGTTAAAATTCACGCAAACTGTTCCTTCACACGTCGTCCCGTACGAAACCAATTTCGTCCTGGACGATTTCCTCCAAAAAAATTTTTTAATTTTGAATTTTTTAAATTAAGAAAATCAACAAAAATATTCAAAAACACATAAAACATAAAACAAAATCATAAATCCAAAAACACTTCATTCAAAACACACAAAATTTCACAAAAAATAAAAATAAAAAAAAATCAAAACAAAACAAATATCAATGTTGCAAAGACATTTTGTTTAAGCATTCAAATCAATAACACAAAGCCTTGTTCTTAAAGTACTGAAAGTATCAAAGGCTAAAGGTTTTGTAAAAATATCTGCAAGTTTATTTTCAGTTGAAACATGTATGAGTTCAATTTCTCCTTTGGATACATGATCCCTTATGAAATGATGCCTTATATCAATGTGTTTGGTTCTAGAATGTTGAATAGGATTTTTGGAAATATAAATAGCACTAGTATTATCACAATAAATTGGAATAGTGCCTATAGTTAATCCTAAATAAATCAACTGTTGTTTTAACCAAAGTACTTGTGCCACACAACTTCCTTATACAATGAATTCTGCTTCTGCAGTAGATAGTGCCACTGAATTTTGTTTTCTACTAGACCAAGAAACTAATGAATTTTCAATGAATTGACATGTTCCAGAAGTGCTTTTCCTATCCACTCTACAGCCTGCAAAGTCAGAATCTGAGTAACCAATAATTTCAAATGAAGAGCTAAACTTAGGATACCAAATTCCTAAGTTTTGAGTTCCTAGTAGATATCTTAAAATCCTTTTCACTGTTGTCAAATGTGATTCTTTTGGATCTGATTGAAATCTAGCACATAAGCAAACACTGAACATAATATCTGGTCGGCTAGCAGTCAAGTAAAGTAAAGATCCAATTATCCCTCTAAATTTCTTTTGATCAACAGATTTTCCCTTAAGGTCCTTATCCAACTGAACTGAAGAACTCATTGGTGTACTAACAGGTTTAACATTGTCCATTTCATATTTTTTGAGGATGTCCTTAATATATTTAGTTTGACTAAGAAAAGTACATTCCTCAAGTTGCTTAATGCTAAAACCTAGAAAGTAATTTAAATCTCCCATTAGACTCATTTCAAATTCACTACTCATTGTTTTAGAAAAAATCATCACAAAGATGTTTATTTGAAGATCCAAAGATGATGTCATCCACATAAATTTGAACAATAAGTATATCCTTTCCAATTTTCCTTAAAAAAAGAGTTGTATCCACACTTCCTTTTTCAAAAGATCTTTTAAGTAGGAAGGTGCTCAACCTCTCATACCAAGCCCTAGGTGCCTGTTTCAATCCATATAATGCCTTTTTTAATTTGAAAACATGATTTGGAAATTTAGAATTTTCAAAACTTGGAGGTTGTTCTACAAAAACATCTTCCTCAATTACCCCATTTAAAAAGGCACTTTTGACATCCATTTGAAACAATTTAAAACCTTTAAAACAGGCAAAGGCTAGTAAAACCCTAATTGCTTCAAGTCTAGCTACAGGGGAAAAAGTTTCCTCAAAATCAATTCCTTCAATTTGATTATACCCCTTAGCTACTAATCTAGCCTTATTTCTAATGACTACTCCTGAGTCATTCATTTTATTTTTGAACACCCACTTGGTTCCAACAACACTTTGATCTTTTGGCCTTGTAGTTAGTTCCCAAACTTTATTTCTTACAAATTGATTTAACTCTTCTTGCATGGCCAATATCCAAAATTCATCTGAAAGTGCTTGATCAATGTTAGTGGGTTCAATAGCTGAAATAAAGGCTGAATGATTGACTTCCTTGTTTAATCCACGCCTAGTTCTAACACCCTCACTTGGTTCACCTATAATCAATTCCTTTGGGTGGTTTTTAGAAAATCTCAAATCTCTAGGCAAAGGGTCTTCTCTTTCTAAATTTTCTTCCACATTTTCTTCCAAATTTAATCTATCAATCTTTTGGGAGTTTTCTTCAATTTCTTCTTCAACAACATTTGGCTCTTCCATGCTTCCATTTTCATCAAAAACAACATGTGTGGTTTCTTCAATGACTAAAGTTCTTTTGTTGAATACTCTATAAGATTTTCCAACACTTGAATATCCAACAAAAATTCCTTCATCTAATTTTGAATCAAATTTTCCTAAGGAAGATTTTCCATTATTATGTATGAACACCTTGCAACCAAATACATGCAAATGAGACAAATTTGGTGTTCTTCCTTTTAGCAACTCATAGAGTGTTTTATTCAAATTTGATCTCACATTCACCCTATTCAGAACATAGCATGCAGTGCTAACCGCCTCAGCCCAAAAGTATCTAGGAAGCGAGTATTCTGCTAACATTGCTCGGGCGGCTTCTATTAATGTTCTATTCTTTCTTTCAACTACTCCATTTTGTTGAGGAGTTCTAGGTGCAGAAAAATTGTGATCAATCCCCTTTTCTTTACAGAAATCTTCAAATCTTTCATTTTCAAATTCTCCTCCATGATCACTTTGTATAGAAATTATTTTACATCCTAGTTTTCTTTGTATCCAAGTTGAAAAATTTCT
Organism: Dendrobium huoshanense; assembly: GCA_016618105.1. NCBI lineage: Eukaryota > Viridiplantae > Streptophyta > Magnoliopsida > Asparagales > Orchidaceae > Dendrobium > Dendrobium huoshanense. Next base: position 4,909 of record JADPUM010002001.1, read on the forward strand.
GAATTTCTCAAATGATTCACTCTTATGAAAAAGAAATTTAACCCAGGTGAATCTTGAAAAATCATCTACTATAACAAAACCATATACCTTTCCTCCTAGACTAACAGTGCTTACAGGTCCAAAAAGATCCATGTGAAGAATTTCTAAAGGTTTACTGATCCTAAGATCTTTATTGGACTTAAAAGAGGACTTCACTTGTTTTCCTAATTGACATGCATCACATAGATGGTCCTTAGTAAAGTCTAGTTTAGGTATTCCTCTCACCAAATTCTTTTGGGTAATTCTTCTAAGATTTTTCATACTAGAATGACAAAGTCTCCTATGCCAAAGCCATGATTCATCAGAAACAATTTTCAAACAAAAAGTAGTAGGAAATTGAATACAATTTAAATCTAACATGTAGACATTGTTTACCCTTTTTCCATTTAAAACAATTTTCCCATTTAGGCTAATTATGCAGCTAGTAGGTAAAAATTTTACATTATAGCCCTTATCACATAGCTGACTTATGCTAAGCAAATTATGTTTTAAGCATTCAACTAATAAAACATTGTCTATGAAAAAGTTTTTCAAATTTCCAATCATACCTGATCCAACCACTTTCTTTGTGGTATTATCTCCAAGTGTAACCTTGCCTCCACTCCTGGCTTCCAGCGTTATGAATTGAGCAGTATCTCCAGTCATGTGCTTTGAACATCCGCTGTCCAGGTACCATATACTCTCACGAGGTCTTGTGTGAGAGTACACCTGCAAAATTCTCAAATGTTAGACCTGGGAACCCAAACTAGTTTGGGTTCACCTTTATGAAATTTATAATCAGATGCATGTATGATATGTCTAGGTTTATGCATCTTAGTTCTCCACACCAAATTAGTTTTCATCTTTAAAGTGCAGGTGTGAGATATATGTCCCAAAAATCCACAATTATTACATTTAACATTAGGAAAAATATTTCTATGTTTTCTTTCATATGATTGTCTTCTAAGGGATTTCATGAATTTAGGATAATATTTAGGATTTGTAAAATCTTCAAGTTTAGGGGGGTTCCTATTATCCTCGAGAGCTCTTATAGTGAGTTTGTAAAATGAATTCATATCTTCCAAGATTCGATTGGAATAACTGATTCTATATGTCTTGCTCTCAGATTCATCCTTAAAATTCTTAAATTCTTTTTCAAGTTCAGCATATGATGATTTTAAATTCTCAAAATTTTTATTCAAGTCATCATATTCATCAAGTAGTTTCATGTGGTTGTTATCTATTAAAGCATGATCTTTCCTAAGGATTTCGTGTTCCTTATTAAGCTCTTCCAATTTTAAAACTAAACTAGCATGCATCTTTTTCATTTTCCTATATGCATCATGCATGTGTTCAGAAACTTCAAACAATTCATTATAGGTTAAATCACATACCTCTTCTTGATCTGATTGTTCAGCATTATCTGCCATCAAGCTAAGGTTGGTGACTTCTTCTTCTTTTTCAGTCTCAGATGAGTCTGAAGCTGAGTCCGCCCAAAAAGCCTTTTGAAACTTCTTCTTGCCCTTCTTTACCATTGGTTTCTCCTCTACCTTCTCCTTGTTAGGAGTGGCTTTGAGTTTTGGACAATCAGTCTTTATATGACCTGGTTTCCTGCATTCATAACAAATCACTTCATTAGAAACCTTGCCATTTCTGTTATACTTACCTCTATTCCATTGCTGGCGTCTCTTCTGCTTCCTCTTTAAAAAGCTTCTGAATTGTCTAGTCATCAGTGCAATATCGTCTTCATCCTCAGGTTGTGAGTGTTCACTTTCTGACTCTTCCACATTTAGTGCAATATTTTGTCCTTTCTTGGTTCTCCTGCATCAATCTTTCTTTGACTTACTCCTTGCTCGTAAGCAATGAGTGAACCAAGAAGATTGTCAATGGAATAAATGTTCAGATCTTTAGACTCTGTAATTGCAGTAATTTTAGCATCGTATGCAGTAGGTAAACAACGAAGAATCTTATTAACCATTTCAGCATTAGTTAATTCCCTACCAAGTGCATGCAAAGAGGTGACAATTTGAGTGAATCTTGTGTACATGTCAGATATAGATTCATTAGGTTTCATGCGAAATAATTCGTAGTCATGTAACAAGATATTGAGTCTTGATTGCTTAACCTCATTTGTCCCTTCATAAGTAATACAAAGTCTATCCCATATGTCTTTTCCGCTTTTACAAGTGGAAACTCGCATGTAGTCTTCAGATTTTAAAGCACAAAATAAACTATTTAAACATTTCGCATTTAATTGTGCTAAGTCACGTTCTTCAATAGTCCAATCTGCATAGGGTGTTTCTACCCTAATTCCATCAACTAATCTAGTTGGTTTTGAGTAACCTTCCTGGACTAGCATCCACATGCGATAATCAAGTGACTATAAGAAAGTAGACATGCGTGTTTTCCAAAAATCAAAAGGAATATTGTCAAACAGTGGAGGTCTAGTGATAGAGTAACCCTCAGGTGTGTTTTGGTTTCCAAATGTAGCCATCTACGTTAATCAAAAAGTAGTTCAAACTTATGATTTTGAAACTATGCTCTGATACCACTTGTTGAGTCCAGTAATTAGGTCGTTAAGCCTAAGTAAATGTCCCACGGCTACCAAGAGGGGGGTGAATTGGTAGTTTTAAAAATTTTAAACCCTCTTAATGATAAAGTTGAACCGAAATAAAATTTTCTTTTAAAGTTTGTAGAAAAATATTTTTCAACCACAGAGTTGTTAAAAATAAAATTTAAAGTGCGGAAACGTAAAAGCAATAAAGTAAATGACACCAGATTTATAGTGGTTCGGTCTATAACCAGACCTACATCCACTCCTCAGAGGCACCCTCTGAGTATTGCACTAATACCACAAAGTGACTCTTCTTTAGCACCCACAGCAAGGCGGAGAAGCCTTTACAACACACTCTTTTCACCACTACCCGGTGCGGCAGAGAACCGTCGTCCTTTTACACAAACCACAGTGCTGGTAGAGAACCATCGTCCTTTTACACTCTCTTAGTGTGGGCAGAGAACCCTACGGCTGTTTACACTCTCCAAGTGTAGGCAGAGAACCTTTCCGCTGTTCACACTCTCCAAGTGTAGGCAGAGAACCCTTCGGCTGTTCACACTCTCCAAGTGTCGGTAGAGAACCGGATCTCCTTGACTGATCTTCTCACAAGAATCTAGAAGGAAGAAGGAAAAGAGTGAAGAAATCCAATTTCACAAGTAGAGACTCTTACCTTAGTAATCCAAGTGAAGCCTTCTCGCTCCAGTGGTAGGAATCCTCCTTTGAATGCTCTATTCCACTCTCTCCTTGGCTATTCTCTCAAGAGGCACGAAGATCAAATGACAAAAAGATTGGGTGGCAGTCTAATTTGGACTATTTATACAAAAGACATGAAAAACCGCCCAAAAACTGCAAGTTTCCAATTATGTACGCAGTGGATCGTCCTGTACGATCCTGCATCGTCCTGGACAATTTTACTTAAACGATCTGAAACGACCCAATTTGTATATGTGTACGAAATGACTTCGTACAGATGATCGTCCTGTACGAACTAGGTTCGTCCAGTACGAACGGTTATTACAAGGTCGGTTCTAGAAACTGCTGAAAACTGTTCTAAGTCGGTTAATCGTTTGGACGAAAATATGTTCGTCTGGACGAAAATTTTCCAGAGACCCGATCGTCCTGGACGAACATTTATTTCGTCTGGACGAAAATTTTCCAGAGGACCAATCGCCACGGACGATAATTTGTTTTCGTCTGGACTAAAATTTTCCAGAGACCCGATCGTCCTGGACGATATTTAATTTCGTCTGTACGAAAATTTTCCAGAGCACTGGTCGCCTCGTACGATGATAAAATTCGTCTGGACAAAAATTTTACAGATAACCCATCGTCCGGGACGATAATAAATTTCGTCCTGGATGAATAGGAATTAGAAAAATTTTTCGAGCAAATTCCTATTCGTTCCATGTGCTCTATAGGAGATAACTGACGGATCGTCCAGTACGATAAAAATCGTCCCGTACGATCAGTATAAAATTGTATGATCTCCTTATGTGTGTGTGTAAGTTTTTTATTCACTCTATTACAATCACTCCCTTTCAAAATTAAATCAAAGAAAAATGCAAACTTCAAATTAACAAAATATCTCATGTTGAATTTGATTTGAAGTTATCGTAGTCTGGAGTCGGATTTTCCTGAATTGTTAGTACACACAAGAGCAAGTGCAAATCTTCTGAAATTGTTAGGAGATAACTATACATTTGAACAATAATGTTTGGAATCATCAAAACTAAATAAGTTGCACACATATAAATTATTCAAATAACAACTATTCAAACAGGGAGGGGGCGAATGCCGCATGTATCCCGAATCAAAGGTGAAGAATGGTCTATTTTTAGACCGTTACTGCCTTTTTGAGGTCGAGATTAAGACCTTGCTCAAGGAGTAGAAGTCCAACAATGGACTGTATAAAGTTTGTAATTGATTTGAAGTTTCTTTGCATTTGCTCGGATATTCCTAAAATATCAACTTGGTGTTGAAGGTATTAGAGGATCTATTTGAACATGGTTTCAGTCAAAGTTGCCCCCCAGTCCGCATCTACATCTTATGATATTGATGCTATGAGTGATCTTTTGAGATTGGAGCAAAAGTTGCCCCCCAGTCGGGAACCACGTTCCCACAGACGGGGCCAAACTGTTGCGTCCAGGAGTATTCGCTGCGGTAGAGAAATATAAAGTTTATCGTCTTAGCGTTGTACGAAAATCCGGCATGCAATCAGATAAGGAGAGAGGGAGTAGCATTTATGAGACACCAAGATTTTTACGTGGAAAACCCCTGTAAAAGGAAAAAAAACCACGGGGCCTAGCACAGTTTGAATGAATCCACTAGTATTGCAGTCGATTACAAATGAGGCCCTTCCTTGGTGGAAGGTCTTAGCTTGATGTACATCTTATGGAGTACATTACATGATGTAAATACAAATGAACACTATTGACATGTTCACTTTTTAAGAAGGACTGTAGTCGGCGGGCGACGTAGGTCAGGAGGATCGTAGTCAGCTGGAGACGGAGGACTGTAGTCGACGGGCGACATAAGTCAGGAGGACCATAGTCAACGGGCGAAGGATGTCGGAAAGACTGTAGTCGGCGGGCGACGTAAGTCAGGAGGACCGTAGTCGGCTGGCGACAGAGGTCGGAAGGACTGTAGTCTGACGACGAAGATCAGTAGGACAGCGTCAGGTAGAAGTCCAGCAATGAAAAGAAATGCATCTTCGCATAGATGTCTTGCGAAGTTCGATAACCGGTAGAATTCTGGCATCGGGTAGAGACTTGGCAAAGAGTGAAGGTCCGATGTCGTGTAAAAGTTCGACGTCTGTTGGTGGCAGAGGAGAAATCCGACCTCCCTTGGGCGGAGTTTGGGCATCAGAAGGGAACTCTATCATTAAATGAGAGGAATTTCAGCATCACGTGGAAGTTGTGCAAATTCCCGGCGTTTCCTAAAAATCCGGCAGAGTTCCGGCGTCTTCAGGCGGCAGGAAGAGCTCCGGCGGTGGTCGAGGAGGTGAGGAATCTCCTTTTCCCCTTTCTCCTCTTCTTCTTCTCTCTCTTCACTTGAGCCCCCTTTGTGTAGAATGAGGGATCTATTTATAGTTTTTCTGGAGTTGCATAGCCCGTAAATAGGCGTGAGATCATGAGCGAATTAGGAGTGGTTTGAATGGACGGCCGATATCGAATCCTTTGATCACGCACCGTTCGTTGGGCATTTAAAGGCCTTAGTGTTGTCGGAATTCGGCGATCTTAGGCTCGTTGGATTTGTCTCGTCGAGCCGTTCGATTTGAGTATAAGCTCGTCAAAATTGGAGACCGTTTGATAACTCAAATTGTAGTTTGAACCTTCCAACAGGGGTTTGAGCCCTTGATTTGGACTCATTTGGGCTCGGATTGGGTTGATCTTGGTGTCGTTGGGTTCGTATTTCGGAGACGCTCAGTTTGACTATAAGCTCGCTGAAATCGGAGTTTGGGTGCTCCCAAAATTAATTTTTAAAGTTTCCAACTAGCTTTTGCCTCGAGATTCTTGCCCGATCAAGATAATTTTTGTGATGCCGTATCAAGTATCAAATGGCCCATATTTTTGTGCATTAAATATTTGTCAAATGAAAGTATATGTTATGTCTTCAAAAAAATTTATGCAGAATTATAATTTCAAAAAATTATGAGAAGTTTAGATTTATTTATTTATTTATTTATCATTTAATTTTGTAAAACAAAAATGAGAATAATTTTATACTTGTAAAACTTTCAATGCGTAACTTTTTGTAAGTTACAGATAAAATATTTACATATTTAAATATTTTTCTAGAAAACTTTTATGGGGCAAATTAAAAATTGCATTTTTTTTGACAAATTAAAAAATGCTTTTGATCCTCAAAGATAAGACCGCTTAATAATAAAAGCTTCAAAATAATATTCTTAACAATCTTTAGAAATTTGATAATATTCTAAAATTATGAAATTCTGCTTAGTTCATAATTCATTTATCTACCGATGAAGTATTATGTGAAATTTTGAAATTAGTTTATTTACCTTTCTCTTGAAATTTGCATTTCTAATAAGATATGATATATGGGGAAGGTCTAGTGCTAAATACACATAGAGATAAAATGACTCATATTTCTAAATATTTGATATATGCTAACTTATTTGCTAGCACAATGACTCATAAGGGTTTTCTTCTAATGGGAGGAAGAATGGCTTTAAAGAAATATGATATTTTTTATTTTGATATATAAAGTATATGCTTATTTACTTTTGATATATCTTCAAAAAATTATTTTGATCAGGCAGAAATCTCAAGGAAAAAATCAAGTTGGAAACTTCAAAAATTAAATTTGGGATCATCTGAACTCCGATTTAAGCAAACTTACAATCGAACTGAATGAACCGACAATACGAACCCAACAACACCAAATTCGACTCAATTCAAGCCCAAATGAGTCTAAATCAATGACTTGAAGTGCATTTGGAAGGTTCAAATTACCATAATAAGGATTACCAAACAATTTCTAGATGTAACAAGTTTATAGTCAAATAGAGCGGCTAGACGAGGCAAATCCAATGAGCCTAAGATAGTCAAATTATGATATCATTAAGAAATTCAAATGCCCAATAAACGGTCAATGATCAAGGGATTTAACATTAGCCATCCATTCAAATCACTCCAAATTTACCTAGACAAGTGATTTAACATTATCATTAGGAGACATAACTCTGGCAGCACCATTATCCACCATATCATAAAGCAGATTATCCAAACCAACCGACAGATGATCCAAATTGTTAATAGGAAAAGCCGAAATATCAGCAACAACCAAATTATCCGATGCATTGGCTCTACCAATAACAACAGTTGAAAGCACAATTTCAAACACAAGCTCATTATCATACCTAACCAAGGGAAATTCAACAGCTTGTATACAACCATCACTAACAACATCAGCTTCCCCACACCCGAGCACCATTCCATCACCACCATTGCCTTGTAAAGTAGTAAAGTGCTGAATAGGAGAAGTGGGAATAGCCGTAAGAGGATTATCGAGATGAGGATGTAAAACACGACATTCCACCTTAGAATGTCCTAATGAATGGAAATGCACATAATAAGAGGAGAATTTCTCCAAAACCACTGGCTGGGTGAATCCTAAGTTATCAGGATCAACCCAAATTTTATCAAAGAATTGTTTTGTAACATCTAATTTCATAAGAACTCGAGCACGAGATGACCTAGACCTAGAAGAAGTATCGTGGTCAGTTTTTACTGGATGACCAAAAATAGACCCAAAACCATGAAGAATACGCGGAGTGAAAAGGTGTGGCCATAGATGTCGGTGTTTGAAAAGAGATTTTGCCTTACAAAGTGCAAAACAAATATGAATTAATTAAATTTATTTGAAAAATCTGGGAATTAAGTTTAAATTACAAATCTGAAGTCGAATAGACCATTAGGGATAATATACCTCCTCGGAATGTAATGATAAAATCTCCCAATGGGTTTAGACATAGAATTGTTGATTTTCTCTTGAATGTCGTTTAAGGGAGAACTACATATGATCCCAGAGGGTCTAAATGAAGTTTAGTCAATTATCCGACTACAATAATCAAGAGAAGAGATCATTAATTTTATATTCCACTTTATATTAATACATGATATTTCTCCATGTAAAAAGAAGATATCATCCATTAACAATCATTCAATTATGACGACGATGATCATTATAAGTTTGATTTTATAAAAGAAATATTAATTGAGTTATGAAAAATTGATGTGAGTTCTAAATCTTCTATTAGTACAATCCCTCGTAGTTAATTATATCATAGGAAACCGGATCCTCTTACAAATACTATCGATTAAAATAACTGCAAAACTTTATTTAGAAATTTTCTAAGAGTGATGTTAAAAGAGGTGAAACTAGAATTTGAACTATGAATGGATCTATTTGGAACACTTATTTCTATAATTAATGGAGGAGGGGTAGGAGAAACTTAGAAATTCTAAAATAATTCAGAATTGTCCCAAATTAACTTTAATTTATAGATCGAGAGAATCTTTGATTTGAGTGGAGTAATTTATTAGAATTTTGGGATTATATTCTTAGAGGTTTGGGCTCTTATGATTCAAAGTCTATGACAGATTTTAAATCTAAATTTGGACACTGGAACACAGTAGTCCGAACTAGCTAATACAGTGCAAAACTTGGACATACCACGACCTGGATTGGGGAGCCTGCTAACCACTTAGTTGATTAAAATATATGATTCTAGTTTATATGAAAGAATGATAAGGACATTATTAAAGTTTTTGAGAATTAGGACTGACTAGAGCAGATCCTAATTGGTCTCTTAACATAAGTAGGGTGAAAATATTTAAACAAATGTAATTATAATATAAACTCTTTTAATTATATTTCTAATGCAATGCATACTAATCAATTCGATTGAAAATATATAATGAAATGTAGAAATTTTTCAATAAGGGTTAAAAAATATTTTTTTCTAGAGTTTGCATAACATTCCCTTTGATCTGCACCCTCAAAGGTCAGGCTGTCTGCTAGAACCAGCAGGCGAGGAGGTGCCTTACAAGGAGGAGAAAGTTAATGATATGGTTATGCTGACTCCTGAAAGTCCCAAATTACTTCTTAGAAAACTCTTCCCCCAAAGGGGAGGTTATTCTTTTCCCCTTGGGGTATAGAAATGATCCAAATTTGAGCTTCCACATGGAAAATGACTATCTCTCTAAGAGGTATCCTTTCCTATATGGAATCCAACTTTAGACTTGTATCCCAACACAAAGGCACTTTCACAACTCATAACTTTAAAAAAAATTACATTAATATAAAAGCAAAAATCTAGACTCTCATGTAGGATTATTTTAAGCATTTAATAATTAAACAAAACCCAAGCTATTATATATATGCATGTTTTGAATTGGATAAATAAATACACTTGGTCTCACTTTAATTTATTTGGGGGCTAATCTGTTGAACCATATAATAATTATTAATTATTTTAGCCCCCTTTTATCGCCCTGCACGAGCATGACCTCCTATAAAAAATTTAGTGAACAACTTGATCATTTCTAATCTAAGGATAATCTAATCTTCAATCACATCAATCCATAGAGTGTAGTAGAAGTAAACAATCATACCAATCAACTTCAATCACAACATGCAATAAAAGCTTAAAAAACATGGCACACAATGATAAATTAAACACCAGTCTAACCTAGACTAGAGTTGGTTGTCATAACAAATCATCTAAAGTGTGTGTTAAGGGTTGTGTGGTTGGGGTAGATCTTATGCTGGGTAATTTTTTAAGGTTGTCAAACATTTGGGTTTGTTAAAAGTTGTAGGGTAGAATGTGGTTAGAGTCCAAATAATTATTTATTAAGGGTTATTTTAGAATGTATTTTTAAAGTTGATTGATTAGGTGAATTTGATTATTTAGAGGTTAGAAGACTATTATTTTTTAATTATTGGATTTGTTTCATATTTTAATGATTAGATTAATTTAAAATTTTTATCAACCGATTTGTGATGTTGTGTCACCAGACTCGAGGAACCAAGTCTCTTTAGAATACTTAGCCCGGCAGTCCGAAGTAGTCCATCCTAAAAACTTGGTTGATATAATTGGATTAATAACTTTAGTTTGGTTAAATATTTAAGAATTATCTAATTTTAAGATTTTACACTCTATTGAATTCATTGGTGGTGTTGTGCCACCAGACTAGAGGAACTAGGCCTATTTATGATATTTAGCCCAATAACCCGGAGTAATACATCCTAAAAACTTCATCTTTAGAAAGGTTATTGTTTATTAGAGAGTTTTTTAAGTGGTTTTATTAATCAAGTTAGAGTTCTTTGAAATTTTAAGTAAATTATTAAATTTTGGGAATATTCGTATTATTTTAAGGCGTTAATTAAGGGGATAAATGTTGACTTTTAAAATTAAGGATGATTTTTAAAGTTCTAATATTTTTCTTAAATATTAGTCATTAATATGAGTTATTAGGCTCCAAGTTTGTTTAATTTAGAGTTTTTTATAAAAAGGTATTATTTTTAGAAGTTGGAACCTAGTTTTAGACTATAATTGACTAGAAGGTTGACTTTTTTGACTTTGACAAAATTTTGGAAATTTGACATTTTTTTAAAATACTAGAATTTAATTAGATTTGAATGGATTTGAGTTTGATTAAATTGGATTTGTCTAGAATTATTTATGATTTCTCAAAATTTAGTTAATAAATGGATTTTTTTTTACCTTAATAAAATTGATTTTTGGATTTTGATCCAAATCAATCCTAATCTCTTAGGATCACACAAAAGATCAGAAATGACCTAAGGGGGGTGACCCTTGGCATTTGGAGATTTTTTTGGAGTTTCTTAATATTTTTAATTAATTAGTATAATTAATGGTTATTTTTTCTTAGAAACTAAATTAAAGTAAAATTAGGGGTTATCTGATAGTGTCTTTATTTTTCATGGGTTGATGGTTGAATTAGGGTCAATTAGTGTCCTTATGTGAAATTTTTGCATTTGATATGAATTTTTTATGAATTAAATAGTGTTCTATGCTAAATCTAAAGTGGTATTTTGGGGTTCTTAGTGTGTGGACCAACTGGGCACCTAATCTAGTGAATTTTGGACCATGAGATCACCTAATCTCAATATCCAAACCATTTGAATTTTGGCCTAAATGGAGCTCCCTATGGTGGCCAACCAAGCCACCCAAGGTAACCTCTAGGTCACCTTAGAAAATTCTTAAGTGATTACGCTAGGCTTGTATGGGGGTGTAGTTAGTGGATCTAAACTCCTTAGAAAAAGCACAATTAAGACACAAAAAATCAGATCCTAATTCTCATTGGAATGATTATAAGAGCAATTTGAAATTAAGGGCCAAACCATGACCCTTGATCCCAAATTTACTAATCCATGCCCTTAAACAACACATCAATTGGGAAGAGAAATTTTAGACAAGTCAGAGACATTCTAAATTCACTCTCCGAAAGTCTCAAGCTATGGAGAATTCAATTAAACACACAAATACATAAATACCATAAACATTCAAATGGAAATTGACAGTTATACATAAACAACTAAGGCTTGGAAATATAGGACTTTTGAAGATCTTCTTGAGATTTTTCCAATGAGCCTAAAAACATCTAAATTGGTCAAGTGTGGGGGTAGATATTAGTTTTTAAAGTTTCATTGAATTTCTGGATTAATTAAATCCTAATTTACATAGTTGGATTAGTCAGACCATGCTTTTACACGTGACATGATCCAATTGGTAGGGCAATGATTGTCTGCTATGTAAATGTGTGATTAGTAATAGCTGTCGGATCGGGAATCGCACGGCTACTCTAAAATTGTGGGACCTAATCCAAACCATTGATTAAAATCAACAGTTAGGATTACATTGTCAACCTCCCATATAGACCCGAAGTCATTAACATTCTTCGACATAATCTGAGAGATCCCGCCGGCGAACTCTTACAAAATTTTTGTAAGAAACTGCTTTAAGAAGCAATAAAAAAGCCATCCCAAATGAAGCCTAAAGTAAAAGGCTTTATTTGGGACAGTTTTCTTACTGCTTTTTAAACCAAGGCATAAAATTTTTTTAGTCTAAAATAGCTTTAGAAAGTAGTAGAACATTTTATTACCCTCTTCTTCTATGTGTTCTAACCATCAAACCACACAAGTCATTCACCACAAAAGAAATTGAAATAGAATAATTTTATTTGCATGAAACACTACCAAATAGCTCCATATGAAATGCGAATCTGCTTCATGATTTCATAATATTAGGGCCTCTGATGAATGTGAGGGCCTTTGGGGAAGGTGAGGGCCTTTGGCAAAAGTGAGGGCCTCAAACGAAGACATCAGGCCTGAACGTCGAGCCTTGAGCAGAACGTTGGGCCATCAGCAGAATGTCGGGATTTGAGCAGAATGTCGGGCCTGAACGTCGGGCCTTAACGTCGTGCCTTGAGCAGAACGTTGGGCCTCCAGCAGAACGTCGGGACTTGAGCAGAATGTCGGGCCTGAACGTCGAGCCTTGAGGTGGTGGTCCGGAGAGGCTCCGGTGGTGGTCCGGCGAGGCTCCGGCGGTGGTCCGGCGAGGCTCCGGTGGTGGTCCGGCGAGGCTCCGGCGGTGGTCCGGCGAGGCTCCAGAGCGGTGGTCCGGCAAGGCTGCTCCGCAGTGGTCCGGCGAGGTTTTCGGTGGTGGTGGTCGAGGAGGAGCTTCTTCCTTCTCCTCTCTCCTCTTCTTGCTTCTTGCTTGGACACCCTCTTATGAAGAATGAGGGCTCTATTTATAGATTTTTTGCAGTGGCATTGCTCGTAAATAGGCGTGAGATCAGGGGCGAATAGGGAGTGGTCGAATGGACAGTTGATATTGAATCCTACAATCGTTCACCGTTCGTTGGACATTTGAAGTCCTTAATGATGTCAGCATTCTGTGATCTTGAGCTCGTTGGATTTGTCTCGTCGATCCGCTCGATTCGAGTATAAGCTCGTTAAAATTAGAGATCATTTGGTAACTCCAATTTCGGTTTGAACCTTCCAACAGTACTTCGGGTCCATGATTCGGACCCATTTGGGCTCGGACTGGGTTGAATTTGGTGTCGTTGGGTTCGTATTTCCGAGATGCTCAGTTTGGCTGTAAGTTTGCTGAAATCAGAGTTCGGATGGCCTCCAAATTAATTTTTAAAGTTTCCAATTTGATTTTGCATCGAGATTCATGCTCGATTAAGACAATTTTTTGAGGACGTATTAGTTGCCCCCCTATTTTCGGATGTCGAAGCCCTCAAAGTCCAAAAATATGTGTCGTAGTATTTTGTATTGGTTGAATCGTAAAAAAATTGCGTTCTAAAAATCATATATATTGCTCAAACTTGAGTATAAGAGTCCCGTTGAGTCTCGAAAGTTTCAAAAATGAGTCTGGAACGTCGAAAAACGTTTCTGGGGACCCAAAAAACGTTCAATTTGGATTGTCCGGCATGAAAATAGAGCCTCAAACTTTTGCTATAGTAATTCTGCTACAGTAATCGCTACGCACAGTAACGGGTTGCTACAGTTCCATAGCTACAGTACGTTGCTACATTAAAACTTCAAATTCACTTTCTTTCCTTAGATTTGCGGTTGCTACAGTACCGACCCACTTTTGTTTTCTTTTTTTTTTTGAGAGAGAGAGAGAGGGAGAGTGGGTGAGTGGGAGAGAGGAAGAGAGAGTAGGAGAGTGGGAGAATTTTTAATTTTTATTTTTCTCTCCCATAACTTCCTCTCTAGCCTGCCTTAATCCTTGCATCTTCTCCTTCTCCACTCTTCTCTCAGTAGAGGCCTTGACCTCCCTGCCCCTTGGACAATTCCATTGTCCAATAGCAGGGTCCCTCTTTGCGAGAAAGAGCTTTCTTTCTTTCTCTTTTCAGTAGAGGCTTTCCCCTCCCCCTTTATCCATGTCCAATAGCAGGGTCTCTCCTTGAGTTAAAGCGACCCTTTTTTCTTCCTCCTCCTCAAGCTGAGGCCTTCCCCTGGTCTTATGCAGGCGGTATCCCTTATGCAATTCTAGGGCCCCTCACTGAGTTGAAGAGACCCTTTTTTCTTTCTCCTTCTCCTCAAGGTGAGGCCTTCCCCTGATCTTGTGCAGGCGATATCCCTTGTGAAATTCTAGGGCCCCTCACTGAGTTGAAGAGACCCTTTTTTTTTTGAGAGATCCCACAACTAAGAGGGATTCGTAGTTGGTTCACAACGGAGGTCGGGGAGAACCGTAGTTGGAGAAGGAGGTCGTAAGGACAGTATTTGGCAGAGGAAGTTGCAAGGACCGCTGTCGGCAAAAGAGGTTGTAAGGATCGTAGTCGTCGACGTAGATTGGAAGAACTGTTGTCGATGAGCGAAGGAGATTGGAAGTCCGATGACGGGCGTAAGTCCAACAATGGGCGTAAGTCTGACGACGGGCGTAAGTCTGGTGTCGGGTATATGTCCGACCAAAGTTCGCCTACAGGCAATAGTTCGTCAACATGTAGTAGTCCGACGGCAGACAGAAGTCCGACGTCAGGTAGAAGCACTGAATTGGGTAAAAGTTCGATGAAAGTCCATCGATGGGTAATAGTCCATCGACAAGTAGTAGTCTGACGGCAGGTAGAAGTCCAACGTTGGGTAGAAGCACTGAGTCAGGTAGAAGGCCGACAAAAGTCCATCAACGTGCAGTAGTCCTTTGATAGGTAGTAGTATGATGGCAGACAGAAGTCTGATGTCAGGTAGAGGTGTAGAGTTGGGTAGAAGACCGATGAAAGTCTGTCGGCGGATAGAAGTCTGACGACGGTTAGTAGCCCGACGACACATAGAAGTCTGACGCCGGGTAGAAGACCGACAAAAGTCCATCGACGGGCAGAAGTCCGACGACGAGTAGAAGCCCGATGACGAGCAGAAGTTCGACGACATGGTGAAGCCCAATGTCGGGTATAAGTACAACGTCGGGTAGAAGATCGACGAAAGTCCATTGAGGGGCAGAAGTCCAATAATGGGAGGAAGCTCTGCGTCGAGCAGAATCCCAACGAAAATCCAACGACAGGGAGAATTCTGGCATCGTGTAGAAGTCCAACGACAGGAGAAAGCTCTGCATCAGGAAGAAGCCTGATAAAATTTATGCTAGGTAGAATTCCGACAACGGGAAGAAGCTTGACATTGGACAGAAGTCTGACATACTGGACTACGGTAGGTGAAACCCGATAAAAGTTTTGAATACGGGCAGAGTCTGACGTCGGGCAAAAGTATGGCCTTGGTCAGAAGGAGCGATGAAAGTCCATCGATGGGCAGTAGTCTGTCGACAGGTAGAAGTCCGCTGACGAGCAGAAGTCCAACGACAGGGACAAGTTCGACGTCGCGTAGAAGTACTGTCGGGTAGAAGACTGACAAAAGTTCGTCAACGGGTAGAAGTTTGATGGCGGTTAGTAGTCCGACGAGCACGGGCACGGGTAGAAGGACCGACGAAAGTCCATCGACGGGAAGAAGTCCGATGATGAGTAGAAGCCCGATGACGAGCAGAAGTTCGACGACAGGGAGAAGTCCGACGTCGGGTAGAAGTACAAAGTCGGGTAAAAGACCGACAAAAGTCCGTCGACGGGCAGAATTCCGACTAAAGTCCTGTAATGCAAAAATTCAGCGACAGGAGGAAATTTAACATCGGGTAGAAATTTAACTTTGCGGAGAAGTTAAATGTAAGTCCCTTGAAGGCATTCTAGCGACGTTAACCAAGGATGTGAGACCTATCCAAGGTTGCCATGTCATAGGCCTCTACCATGCTGCTCGACGATGTTAACCTGTGTGGAAGATTTCGAGAGAATCCACCAAGGATGTGAGACCTATCCAAGGTTGTATGTCGGAGCCTCTGCTCGATGACGCTAACCTGTGTGGAAGAGGTCGAGAGAATCCACCAAGGATGTGAGACCTATCCGAGGTTGTATGTCGGAGCCTTTGCTCGACAACGTTAACCTAAGTGGAATAGGTCGGGAGAATCCACCAAGGATGTAAGACCTATCCGAGGTTGTATGCCAGAGCACTGCTCGATGACGTTAACCTGTGTGGAAGAGGTCGAGAGAATCCACCAAGGAT
>JADPUM010002003.1:0-12900 GCA_016618105.1 Dendrobium huoshanense
AGTCACCCACTACTCTTCTTGTTTCAACTTCTTTTCCTTTGCTCTTTCTTCAATCGGGGTATAGAAGAGGATGTAACAACCCGAGTTGATTATTTCCTAGGATGAGTCAACATATTGTCTGATAATGTGAGCTCTCCTCTTCGATATTTTCTCTCCAACAAATCCTTGAAGTTGTATCAACCTTTAATAGGATGGATGATTACCCGATGATATGGATAATAATTTGGGTCGCCAATATATTTTGACTCTTCGGGCCTCTTATACTCAGGAAATTCTAAGCATGCTTTTAATGCTTGTAGAAATAACTTGGCGACACTCTCCTTCTTGAATGAATATTATTTATTCATATTTTTTTTTGAGTGAGGGGAACGCTCGATAAAAAATTTCCATTATTTGCTTCAGGAGTTCTCCACTATCCTAATAAGTTCGTAGCTTATCACTTCTCCCAAGTATTAGCTTCAATTGGGGATTAGGGTTATAGACTTGTTTTGATTTCTTTATATTGTATTGGCTGCTTATCTTTGTCTACATTGTAAAGCACCTACTTTTCTTTATCAGTTTTAGAGAAGAACGTAGAGTCGGCATCACCCCTTCTAGCACCCGAGGCCTTAGCCTTCTTAGGCTTATTAGTAGTTTTATAATCTGGATAAGTTTAACTTTTCAAACTTCATCTCTCTATCCAATACATCTTGAAATATGGTAATAGTAGCCATACACAAAAATATATGCATCGTATCATCAATAATTTCCATTAGCAACTGCACAGCATGTTCCTCTTCTAACTAATGCTCATATTTTATGCTTAGATTTTGCCAGCGAGTGATATATTTTGGAACTGACTCTTCTCTCTTCCGCCAGTCTAAAGCGAGGTCGGCAATGGTGATCTTCTTGGTCATGCTGACGAATCTCTTCATGAATATAGCTTCGAACTCTGCAAATGTTTTCACAAAGTCGTTTAGAAGTTCGACATACCATTCGAAAGCAGCTGCTGTTAAACTGCTAACAAATTGTCGGAAGAGTAGAGCGTCGTTGCCTCCTGTGTTCCCGTAGGTAGCTTTAAACTGTGCCAGATGTTGTCTGGGATTGTTGCTATCATTGAAAGTGTTGAACTTTAATACATAATATCCTTTTAAATATGGCACCTAATCATACTCAGCGGGATACGGGTGACCCTTGCCCACTAGATTCTCCACCTGATCAACAGCTATAATAGCCTTAATTTTCTTGGTGATGATTCCCTCGAGCTGTGCAGAAGTCACAGGCTCAAAGGTATTTGTATGTTCTGCATAGTGGGTTGCCGGGTAATATTATTGACTTCATTACCACCTTCAGGAGCGACCCATACTCCTGAGACTTGAGGCATTTAGAAGTTTGGAGGATTGGAAAAAGGATTAGGCATGCCACTAATAGTGGCACTCTAATAGCATCATTGCCCCCATCTGAGCCATCATCTCAGTCATCTTCTCATTTAACTAAGAGATTTCTCTATCATTTTCCCTTTATTTGATGTTTCAATTGGCGTCGCATGTTTGTAAGCATTATATTCTCGATAGAAAAGGGAATTTCTTGAACTTCTTCTTTCTCCAAAGGGATGGCCACTTCTGCTGGAAATAATCACAGCCTGATAATGACGTTGTTGTATTCGTATGAGTGTTTGATCATCTTCATCACCACCATCGTCATCATCGATGTGGCTTAGCAGGTAGGAATTGGAACCAAAAGGAATAATCATATTGGCTGATTAAGAGTTTAATTTGCCTTAACAAACCCTCGCAAGTTGACGGTCAGGTATTGTAGCATCAAGTTGGATTGAAGACTAGTAAACTTAGCAGTGGAGTGAAGCTTTGTAAAGATATCACCAAGCTGGTTATGTGTAGAAATATGATGAATAATTATAGTTTGGGATTTCATACACTCATGAATGAAATGATGATCAATCTCAATGTGTTTAATGTGAATATGAAAAACATTATTATGCTCAAAAGCAATAAAAAATATAGTCATAATAGAGTGTTGTTGGGGTAGTGATGAGCACATTGAACTATCAAAGCATGTGTAATAATATGATTTCCATCGCAACATATGAGAGAGCTCAGTATTTGGCCTAAATGGAGGATCTAGCAATTATAAACTACTTTTTACAGACCAAGAGATAAGGGTGTAGCCAAGGAATATACAAATTCCTATTGTATACTTTTAATCGTTAGAGTACCCAACCTAGTTAGAATCAACAAAGGTAGATCATTGCAAGTTGCCAACAAGAATTGTAAATCCATAGTTTAAGGTGCCTTGAAGTTACCATAGCATTCATTTCGACATATGAAAGTGGAGAAACTGCAGAGAATGCATATATTGGCATAATTTGTTCATGGCAAAGGAGAGACCAAATTTATTGATAATAAGATATTACAGTGAGCTAACCATAGTGTGATATAATGTTGGAACAAAATAGTTGGAGATGCTAGGGAGTTTAAGCTCCATGGGTATGCTGATTGATTTACAGTCAGACATACCGACTTTAGGGAGAACGACAACAGATACTTGGTGAAACAAGAAATCATGAGTGGAAAACATAATGTAGATGTCGAGAAATTGAGGAGTGTCAAGTTTCTTCATTAAAAATCTTTAGTTTAGTTGAAATTTTATCTCAGTGATTGTCGGACACAAAAATATCATCGACATATATAAGCAAATAAATACAAATGTCATGATGCTGATACAGAAAAAATGAAGGATTGATGGTACTAGGCAGAAAACCCTAATGTAGTAAGTGATCAGTAAATGTAGAAAATCATTAGCTAGGAGTTTCACTACAGGAAAATGCCATGTTACTAGCGGACCAAATCTGTTAGAGACAATAGAAATATGCTAGAAAATTCCATTTTCCAATGAATTTCTGACGAAAATGCATCCGACGGTAATTTGCGCGTCGGAAAATATAAACCGGTGAAACATTTCCGCCGAAAAAATTTTTGCCGACATTTCCGGCGCAATTTCGATAAAAAAAGGGTGCTAATATGTTGTCTTTCTTAAGAGGATTCTAGTTTTTAATCCGTCGGTATTTTTGGTGACTATAGGCAACCAACGACGACGCCCGTGGGCAAGCTCGGTAGTGAACATCGGGAGGAACCAATTGCGACGGCGTTAGGGACAGCTCGCAGACGCGAGTGGAGCGAACTAAGAAGAGGAAAAAATTAGAAGAAAGGCGGCAAAGCGGTCGAAATATGGCCTTTTCCGTTGAACTTTCCAGCTGATTATCCGTCGGTCATAATACTGGAGGATATTACGTCGGAAAATATTCGTACATTTTAAGTAAATGGGCGTAATTTATGCTGGTAATAACCGGCAGAATTTGCACCGTAATACTTTATACACCAACGAAATCACCAGCGGAATATACGGCGGTAATTTAACAGCAAAAATTTCGCTGGAACTACCATCGTCAAGTTACCGATGTATTTTCCGCTGGTTAGGCCGCCGCTTTTTCCAGCGTATGTGTTGCCGCCGGAATGTCCGACGGTAATAACAAATTTTTCTGTAGTTTCTGCTTTAAACATATAACACTTTGTTTAAACAACAAACTTAAGATGGATAATTTTTTTTCTCGAAAACCTGGAGGTTACATGTAATTAGTTTCAGAAAATGCACCATGTAGGAATACATTTTGACACATCAAATCGATGAATGTCCTTTTGAAAATGTGTTGCAAGGAATAGGAAAATGTGAATAGTTGGCATTTTAGTAGTAAAGTCAGTGCAAAATTTTTGTTTATGATCTTACATCATTAGGCGAGCTTTATATTGCGTAATAGAACCATCAACACATTGTTTTGTTTTAAATAACCATTTGCAAGCAAGAATGTTTTGATCAAAAGGGGAAGGGACTAATGTGCAAGTGCCCAAATTTGTAAGGCCTGAAAACTCCTCGGACATAGGAAGATGTTAGTGGGAGAACTTAACTGCAATAGAATAACAAGAGGTATCATCAAAAGATTTGATAGAGTGGTGAAGATTAAGATGAATTAGAGGGTTGAGATGACCAGTTTTGAAATGAATGAGCATGTGATGAGAAGGAATTTGAGGAGAAGAAGCGAGAGCATAGATGTGAACTATAAGAGAAGAGGCGAGTGGCATCATAGTTTAATTTGCCTTAACATCAACTATATTCGTGAGTTAATATTTTATTTATTAATAATAACGATTTATTAAGGTAACATATAGTTAATTCATTCCATTTTGCATCTTAAAACCTTATTATTATAATATTTAGAAAAACTGTATTTAGAATTATCAACATTTATAGAAACTATATTTAGCATTAGTAAATAAACTCACATAAATAATAATAATAATAATAATAATAATCATATATTTAAATATAAAGTATATAATATTGTTGTAGGCTAGAATATACGCGGCAGTAGAGTCAGAATTTTACATCTCAGTGTTGTACAAATATTCAGTACACAAAAAAGAACAGTTTTTTTACAAGAAAACTCCTGAAAAGGGGAAAAACCATGAGACCACGCCCAGTTGAAATGATTTCACTAGTGTTTGAGTAGATTACAGTTGACTAAATCATCCTTGAGGACTATCAGATTACAATAATCAACACTTTGGTTGAAATCTAGTGACAAACTGAGGTCGGGCGTAGGTCCGTCGACGTTTGGTAAAGTGGAAGTTTAGCGCTAGTTCGTGGTCTAGTAGAAGTCCGGCATTATGCAATGGTTCAGCGGAAGTCCAGGCATCAGTTGGTGTTCCGACGGAAGTCTGGTGTCAGACGGTGGTCGAGTAAAAGTCTAGTGCTTGGAGATGGTTCGGTAGAAGTCTGGCATCAATCGGTGGTCCGACAGAAGTCCGAACGTCAGTTGGTGGTCCGCCGAAAGTCAGGAGTCAAATGGTGGTCCGGCAGAAGTTTGGGCGTCTGTTGGTCATCCAGCGGAAGTCCGACATCAGGTGGTGGTCCAGCAGAAATCCGGGAGTCATTTGGTGGTCTGACAGAAGTCTAGCATCAGGTGGTGGTTCGGTAGAAGTCCGAAAGTTAGTTGGTGATCCGGCAGAAGTCCGGCATCAGGCGGTGGTCCGACAGACGTCCGGCGACAGGCGATGGTCCGGCAGAAGTCCGACATCCGGTGATGGTCGAGGAGGAGCTATGTGGCAAGATCTATGCCGATCTCTCTCTTGCATCCTTGCCTGGGGTCCCCTTCCAATGAGAAGTGAGGGGTTTACTAAGAGTGGCATGACCACTAAATACGAGGAAGATCAAGGAAAAATTGGGGAGTGGTTTGAATGGATGGCCGATGTTAATTCCTTTGATCTTGGACCGTCTATCGGACATTTGAATGTCTTAGTAATATTAAAATTTAGTTATATTGGGCTAATTGGATTTGTCTCGTCGAGCGGCTCGATTTGACTATAAGCATGTCACGTTTGGAAACTGTTTGGTAATTCAAATTGTGGTTTAAGCCTTCCAACAACACTTTGGGTCTTTGATTTGGACCTATTTGGGCTCGGATTTAGTCGAATTTGGTGTTGTTGGGTTCGTATTTTCAAGACGTTCAGTTCGATTATAAGTTTACTGAAATTGGAGTTCATATGGTCCCAATTTTTATTTATTAAGTTTACAATTTGACTTTATCCGAGATTCATTCCCGATCAAGATAATTTTTTGATTATAAATCAAATATTATAAAATTTATGAGCAGAAATAATTAAATCATACCAAAGATATATATGATGGTTAATATTGTAATATAAATTAATATGATCACCGAAACGAAAACCAAGCTAATAATCCATTTTAAATTATATTTATTTTATTATAAATTATGTTTAATTTCTTTTTTTTTTTTTACCATATGAAAGGCGTAATTAAAAATAAACATGTTTTTGTTTCAAAGGATAACATAAACAAAACAAACATCAAACAAATAAAGAAAAAAAATATATAACACACACCATACTAGTGATATATTTATTTATTTATTTTCACTTTTATTCAGTTATAATAGAAATATGATTGAATGTGTGTTTGTTTTATATCTATATCTATACTATTATATAAGTGTGGCTTGAGATTACACCCAAATGTAATCCTAGCCTTCCATTTAATTTATCAAAGATGAATCTTAACCTTTCATTTTATTTATACATTCAATTAACTTCATTTATTCATTTAAATGCATGATATTTTTCATTTTGTTTACATTAATTGCATTTAAGTAAGAATCAATTGGTGCATTGAATTATATTTATTTTTCTATTCAATTAGGATTAATAATATATTTATTTTTATTATTTCTTAATTAATACCCACTCTAGCAATTAATAATATAATTCATTAATTAATATTTATCATATATATACTATTATAAAACAAATTTGTAATTATTCTCATATTAAATTCTAGCCCTTAAATTTATGATGAGTACTGAATCTTAACATTTACATGTATCATTATTATATAAAAATTCAAATTAAATTCTATCTTCTTAGTACTTTTATTTTTAAATCTATCTTATTTAATTTATTATTTGCTTATTCTGCATGTTATTATTTAACTGCACGATTTACTTTTAATAAAAAAATTAATGTAAATATTAAATTATTTAAAATTACTATATTAATTCATATGTTACATTTGCACGGTTCATTATCAAATTTATTACAAAAAAAAATTAACTTACTCTTCATCTCCCAAAAATTAGCTTTAACACATTTTATTGCAACGTGCTCCACATTTTCAGCTTCAGCACTACATCTTGGACAAATATCAGTGTTCTGTAGACTTCTGTGAGCTAAAAACTGGTATGTGGGAATAGCATCCTTAAGAAGCCTCCACTAGAATACTTCAACCCGAGACGACAGTTTTGCTCCCTTAATCCACTTGACAAATCTTAGTTCAACTTGATTGTGCTTCATACCTTCAAAAGCTAAAGCTGATAATATTTTCCCTGAGTTATGGAATAAAAGTTCAAAGAAATCTTCATTAGCATCTTGATTTATTTTAACTTGGAAAATCAACTCTACCAATTCCTTCCCAAATGATTTGAGGAGTTCATCGACGTCACAAGTTCTATTGTTGATGAATTTATCCAGCAAGATAACTTTATCCTCTTGAGGCACCACAAAAGTAGGCCGTTTGTTTAAACATTTGTCCAAGATCCAAATGTCCCTATAAACATTAATAGAAGAACCATCTGCAATGCACCATCTCACCAACGAGTTAAGCATTCTTCCTCCACCAGTCATCAGTTTCCATGCAACTAAACAATTAATTTTATTTACTTCTATAGCAACCTTCTTTCCATATTTTAGAGTTAGAGCTTTGTGAAGCAAAGAGTTATTATCATGTAAATAACGCCAAGCTAGTTTGGTTCTAAGAGAAGCTGCCTTATCACTTGAGGAACAAAATCCACAACCTCCCCATTTAATCGTTTTACACAGCTCACTCCAGTTAACATAATGAATACCCATCCTACCATTTGCTTTGTTCCACAAAAAACTTCTAAAAAGCTTATCTATTTCATGTAGTACATTTAAAGGAACTAGTGAAAGAGTACTATGAAATAAAGGGTAAGAATACAATACTGATTTGACCAAAGTTAACTTGCCTGCAAGAGATATGAACTTGGTTCCCCAGACATTTAGCATCCTCAAGGCTTTTCCATAATAAACTGAAAATCTGCAGCTACAAGTCTTCTAAGAGCAATCTTAATGCCAAGATAAAAAAATTCTTTAACTACTTTTAAACCCATAATGTACGAGATCAACTTCTTACATCTTCTATTAACAAACTTGCCAAACAAAATGGATGATTTGTTAACATTAATACATTGCCCTGTCCACTTACATAAACCAGTAAGAACTCCCTTGATCTCCTTTGTCGCCTTCCTAGTAGCTTCAGAGAATATTACCACATCATCAGCATATAGTAAAATGTGATATTCTTGGGCTGCCTGGGCTAATTTTGATTCCAATATCACTTCGATTAAGAGCATTTGTAAGTAATTGGGAACAAAGAATGAATAAAAGAGGAGATAATTGACAACCTTGTCGGAAGCCACTTCTAGCTTATGTCCATTATGAAAAATTCCCATTAATAATCAATGAAAACCTTGGCTCTTCTACACACTCCGAAATGAGTTTTATGATCAAAAGGAAAGCAAAAATATTCCAAAACATTCCTAAGAGTTTTCCAACTCATAGAGTCATATGTTTGCTCCATATCTATTTTAAACGAAACAAGACCTTTAGATGACTTAGAATACCTGAATTTATGTAATATTTCATGAGCAACCAGCGCATGATCCGAAAGAGATCTTCCCTTGATGAATGTTGCCTGCTCTATTGAGACTAGTTTAGGGATCACCATTATCAACCTGTTTAAGATCACCTTGGCTGCCACTTTATAAACCGCATTGCACAAGCTGATTGGACTATAATTAGAGGGTACCAATGGATTACTCACTTTGGGAATAAGAACGATTAATGTATCTTTCCAGTTTGGTCCAGTTCACCATGCTGCAGGAAATACATTATAGTATTCAAAAAATATGTTTTGATAATGCTCCAGTATCCCTTGATAAATGAGTAAGAAATCCCATCAAGTGCAGGTGCTATGTTGGCTTCGGTATGCTCAATAACCTACTCGATTTCAGCCACAGAGAATTCATTTTCACTCAATTTTCTATCATCAACACCCAATGTGGCTTGTGGCTGAGGCCACCCGTGAGAGATACAGTCTCTAAACTTCCATTTTTGAGTGAAGAACTAAGTTAGAATTCCCTCAATTTGCTTTTGGTCCTCCATCAAAGTGCCATTTCCATCTTTAATTTTGAGTATACTATTAGAATTCCTTCTAGCACTAGCATAAGTGTGGAAGAACTTTGTATTACTATCACCATCAACCCACCATTTTACCTTAGCTCTCTGCTTCCACCAATCATTCAGCTGAGCCATAACAGAATTAAGTTCATTAAACTTGTTTTTCAGCACCCAGCACTCATCCTCTATTAGGAATCCAGAAATAGACTCCTTAGATTGCATCTCCATGATCTCCTCCAGTAGTTGGTTTTTCAAAAGATTCAAATCTTTTTGTTTTGCCTTGCTCCAAAAAAACAAGGCTCTAAGAGTTTTTTTTTAATTTAGAATTCAACACTTGTGAAAAGCTGCCTTGATATTTCTTATTCCATTCCTTTTTTACCAAATAATAAGATGCAAGATTTGAGACCTAAACATCCTCAAAATGAATGATTTTCTTAGCAACAGATATGACATCCATAAAATTAAGTAAAATGGGGCTATGATCTGAGGAGATCCTAGCTAGGTGTCTGACAACCATATGTTGAGATGAATTTAATGCCATTGAGTTAAGAAAGCATGTATCCAATCTCTCTAGAATGCAACCTCCTCCAACTTTGTTGTTACACTATGTAAATCTTAGACCTATGAATCCAACTTCATGGTAATCATTATTTGAGAAAAAAACACTCATTTCTTTGGGCCCTTGGGAGAATTAAAATCTTCTCCCACCTCTTTTGTCTTCTCTAGAGTAAGACAATTAAAGTCACCTCCAACCACCATTGGAATATTAATGGCCGAAGAATGCACCTCCAACATTTCCCAAAGCTCCCTTCTTGTATACATATCCTTATTTACATACACAGTAGCAATCCTCCAAATGCCCTTGTTGTTGATTTTCAAATCTCCAATAACAGATTGAGATGAAGAATCAACAATTTGGAAATAAAAAAAAAAAAAGAATTCCATAGAATAATAATGCCTCCCGACAACCCTTATGAAGGCATAATGTAAAATTTCCATCCATCACCAATCAACAATTTAACCTCTTTAGAGTCTATAGACGACAGTTTTGTTTCAACCAAACCCAAAAAGAAAACTGTAAACATTTTAACAAATTCTTTGAGGTATAGAGAATCATCTTTGTTTCTTGCTCCTCTACAATTTCAAAATGCTATTGAAGACATTAATGAGAGAGTGGGGATTTGACCCCCAAAGTACCTTTGATTTCCATCTCCAATCTTCTATTTCTTGTGTTAGAACTGATAGGACCAAGATCCTTCAACTGTTTGGAGTTTTTCTTTTTTACATGAGTGATCCCAACTACCTCCATACCAGACTCTTCATTCTGCATAGGATCAACTTTAACTGTACCAGCATGTTTTACACAAAACTCTTCCTCAGTCAGGTTTTCCTGTATTATTTCACCTTCTTCAATAAAGTCTATAAGAGCATTAAACTTGTTGTTAATTGTATGAATGGTATGATTACTACCCAACACCGTTCTTCATCTTGTAGAGAACCAGCCACTCCAACATGATCTCAAATTTCTTCTGTTGTATCCAGAGCATATGCAATATTCACTTTTTCTTTTACCAATGATGGATTCAATTTATTACCTTCAACTTTCTTCCAGGCAGTTGTCTCCCTTGGTTTTTGAACAATTCTCTTTGGTTTCCTGGAGAAGTTTCTTCCTATGTTAACAACAAACCAAGGTTCATAGCCCACCTCTTCATTAATCAAGTCTCCATTTATCTTAACCTGATTGTCTTCTCCCATAGTTGAAATAGCAGGATTTAAGTTCTTCTCTATACTGATAGAAGAGTTGCCAACATCTATCTTGTTTATTTTGCATTATTCCTTGCTATGCCCGATCAACCCACAATTGTAACAGAAAACAGGAACTCTCTCATATTCAATTTTTTTATAGAACTTTTCGGAGCTCCCCTCCACCCAAACTCAAAGTGGTAGCTTGTTATACAACTTGATTCGGACACAAACTCTTTCGAATTCTCTCCTCCCCCACTGAAACATGTTGCCATCTATTAGGATAGGCTTTACAACCATAGAAGCAATTCTGCAAATGTTGATTTCATCCCAACATTTAAGATGGAGATTAGGCAATCTAATCCATATAGGAGTCGTCAATCCTTTAAGTGAAGTAGGTGAAAAGTCTTGTGACCACCTATCAACTCCAATGATTTGTCCTTTAATAAACCAAGGACCATTTGATAATATAGCTACCAAGTGTTCTTGTTCAAAAAAAGAACAAATAACCCTGCCCATTCCAAGCATTGTAAGATGGAACTTACCGAATTGTGAACATGTCTTCTAAGTTCCGAGCTAATTATAGGTAGACGTGCTTCACCACCAAAAACTTTAATCACCAGAGAGTTTGAAAGCTTTTTTGAGTTTTCCAATTCATTTTGAACATGCAGCTTCACTGTATTTACATCTTCAGAAATGAAGTTTCCCAAATCCAGATTGGAAACTTTGATATTCTCTCTTTTCTTCAATGCATTCTAGTGTGGAACATCATCATATCAAATTGGAATAGAAGGAATTTCCACACAATCACCCAATAAAGCAGTTTCATAGATTCGAACACTTCTCAGATCAGAGGAGACTTCATCATTTTTTAATACAGGGGCATTGCAGCCATCAACAAACTTCAATTTATCTCTTTCCATTTCAAATTATTTTCAGCAAGTCTATCTTGATTCATATTCAGAAAAGCTTTATCTAAGTTAATACTTCCTGTCATTATCCTGGACGAAGGCTAAGCGTTCAAATTGCCCTTCTGATTCTTATTAAATTCAATTCTGAGAACATCTTCTTCCTCCATCATTACACTTTTCCCTTTACCAGGAACCTCAGCCTTCTTCTTCGGTAAGCAGCCGCCTTCATTAATAACTAGGGGCAAACCAAATTTCAAACCTAGTTTTGGCAAATGAGCAAACATAGACTTGTCATCGCCAAAAGCTGGGGGGGTGGGGGAGACGAAGAAAACGAACGAGCAGGAGCAATCGCAATCCTTGAAGAAGAAGGACGATCATCTAGATGCCCACCGGCCTTAATCAGCCGGTGAACTTCCGCCACCATTGGACGCGGAAAAGCCGCGCAGAGCAGATTTTGAAATCACCAATAAAATGATTTTCTCAGACCTTCTCTCTCTACCTTCTCTCTCCGATATATCAACTTAGTGAACACTAGTTTGGGTATCCCTATATTTTCATATTCTTGATGCAATCTGCATCTATAAAACTTATATTTTCATTATCATTGTTATTCTTATGCTTGTTTGTGCACTATATGTATATTTTTGGACAAATAAATTAAAAATTCATTTAATTTTATCTTCATTAATTGCTTAATTTTCAACTTACTGATGCAATAGTTTTTTTACTCATTTTTAATGTGTAAATCCATTGTTAACAATGTCTTCACAATAATTATAATGGTTATTGAGATTTTCCCTCTAATAAAGTAAGTCTTGTTGTCTTAATTCATTTTTTATGAGAATTTCTATCATATCATATTTTCTTATTTTGTGATTCTTTAATTTGATCTTCTTTTTTGTTATTCAACTAAGAAATATTTGAACTTTCAAATTTTAATCTTATCATATCAAACCATATATTTATAGCACTAAAATCATTCTACAAATCAAATCATTATTCTTCTTTCTTCAATATTTTAAATTAGGTTGTGCTTCCATATTGATCATGATATGAAAGTAAGCTAAGAATAGGTACAACTAAAAGCAATAATATATTCACTATTATAGGATTAGAATTTGGTAATCTTTTAGCCTAAAAAGATTTTATTTAAGAATTATTAATATTAAGAATTATTAATATCGATCATGTTTTAGATATCACCTGTAAATAATTGAATAGATCACATTTTAGCATTAGTAATTTATATAATATGAAAAATCATTTGATTTCTATTTAATGACCTTTTATAGTGAAAAATTAATATTTTGTTATCTAGAGATTTGAGATATATATATATATATATATATATATATATATATATATATATAATATATATATATATATTATATAATTATATATATATATATATATAAATATAA